>JAAKBH010000519.1:0-223075 GCA_019776075.1 Amaranthus palmeri
GGCGGGTCCAACAGGGTCCGGGGCACGTGACCATCCTTAGCCTACACCCCCTCCTCCACCCTCACCAACAGCCTAACCCGCCTACACCCTCTCCAGCACAACCACAACCAACCCAACCTAAACCACAAACCGGGCTTAAACCCAAAGAGTGGAGGGTGCCTAAAAACACTGCCAAAAAGTTTGGCCTTGATGTTAGCAAGAAAACTGCACATATTTGAAACGACAGTTTGTTGTGATTATAACACAACAAACTTTGTAGAGTCATTCAATGCATTAAAAAGGGCCAATAGGGGCAAACTCGTGTTGACATCGTTGAAAGGTAAATTTGTGTCCATATTTTGATATTTAAATGAAAAAATTGTTGTTGCTTGCTGTGGTTTTCTTTTTTTTTTTGTGAATAATTTAGTTGCGAGGAATTAGTGCATGAAACGGATGGGTTTTAGGTTCGATAAATCAGTGGTCATGGAACCTAGTAAGCTGACAGAGCATGCAAAGGGGGTTCTGGAGACTAGGGCTGATAAATCTAGGTTTTGCCATGCCCCTGCAGCTGGTGGTGGAGAGTTTGAGGTGAGGGATAGCACTGTCAAGTTCCCTTTTACCCTTGCAAATATGACTTGTGGTTGTGTGGGAAATGGCAAGGATCAGGGATCTCTTGTAAGCATAATCTTAGGGTCATTTACAACAAGAGACTTGATCTTAGGGACTTTGTCTCACCTTTCTACAAGGGGGTGCATACAAACTCCGCTTTGGAGACCGCAACCACCCCATGACTGATGCAACTCACTGGCCCTCACTTGATGTGCCAGAAATTGCACCACCCCTAGGGAAAAAAAATGCTGGCCGACCACTTAAACAAAGGAGAAGAGCTGCGCACGAGGCAAAAAAGGAAAGAGTCACAAGATCAACATGCAACCTATGCAAAGAAATTGGCCACAATGCAGTCACATGCAAGGCAAGAAAGGCGTCAGCGAAGACAACAGAACAAGAAACTTCCTCTTTACAGCTAGGCAAAACAAGGGGGAAGAAGAGAAAGGCTACTAATTAGCATTGTTTAATGTAATATTTGCGTGAAACTTGGTTTGTATGATACTTCTTTTGTAACTACTTGGTTTGGATGACACTTCTTTTGTATATCACTATATTTTAGAAAAAATGGTATGTGACGCAAAAAAAAAAAAATAATGGTATATGGTGAATTAATAATTACCACAAACGACAGACTAACAGAATTTGTCATTAATAATATTCTGTGTTAACGACTAAAACTCAATGATATACCACGATCGACAACATTTAATATAATGGTATATTATGAAATTTTCGTAAATTATTTTTGGCCCGAGTTAAAATCCAATTTGTTCTTCCAAATTTTAATATTCAAATATTTGGATATTTAAAATTTTGAGTTCGATCAAAAATTTCACACTTCACTCTTAACACACATTTTCTCTTCCCAAAAACTCATTTCCTTTCAAGTGGCAGAAAAAATGAGCAGGAAGAAAGTGTTGGTAATTGGGGGAACTGGTTACCTTGGACAGCATCTACTTGAAGCATTTTCTGATCTCCAATCATCCCCTTTTTCTTATGATCTTGCTTTCACTTATCATTCAAACCCTCCTTCCAATTTGCTTCATGCTTTTCCTCAATCTCTATCCTTCGTTGTTGATTTGCAAAATGGTAATGGGTTTGATTCCATCTCCACCATTTTTGGCCAGGTTTGTTTTCCGAGCTTCATTTCAAATATGCTCACTTACAAGTATTCAATTTTCACCATTTGGTTAGCTTATTTCATCTGGGCTTGTTTGATTACCTCAAATATTTATCGACATGATTCCTGTATCTGTATGTTGTTGGATTTTGATTGATTTTTCTGTAATACCCATTTGAATTTGCGGATTGTTTTCTGCAATGGAATCGCAATTCATTAAACAATTAAAGATCGCATTTATGATATAGATTGTTCTTTGCGGGTAGGGGTGGGCATGTGGTGGAGTCCAACCGTGGCCTGAAATATTAATTCTCACTAGTCTAACCAAATTTGAGATGATGGGATTTGAATTTCATTGAAGTCTTAGTTTTATTTTGATTGAACCAACCGATTGAATGAATTTTGTTGCAAAGTATTACAAATATTTGGCTTATAAAATGTTATTGATGTGTCAGCCAGATGTGGTTGTGAATTGTGCTGCTGTCTCGGTACCTCGAGCTTGTGAAATCAATCCTGTTGCTGCCATGTCTGTTAATGTTCCTACTTCTCTTGTCAACTGGTTGTTGAGCTTTAAAGAGAAAAATACCCTTTTGATTCACCTTTCAACTGATCAAGGTACAATTCATTTTAAAGAGCTTTGCAATCAAATTTTACTTGTTGAAAGATGAGAAGTTTTGCAAAGATTCATTTAGATGGTTTTTGAGGATGGTTGCCATTAATAATCACAATTTCGTCGTTGTGAGTTGTTTTCCTGCTCTGCTATCCCTAGATAAGGTGGACTTGTCTTGTCTGATCCGTGATCAGTGGCGGATCCATGAAAAAAATAATGTAAAAAAAATTTAAGTAAAGAGCACTTCATGTGGAAGACAATACACTAACCAACTCATTTAGTGTATATTTACACATACTACTTTAGTTTTTATTTGGATTTAAGTGATTTCAACTGACATTAATTTGCCCATGTCTGTCTTTATCTATACTCTTCTTTTGTTCTAAACAATTTGATGCACAAAATTCGGGGCAGACTTTTTAAAGCTTTTTTTTTTTTTACTTTTTAATTTTTGCTAAACTCCTTAGTTTTCATGCAAGTAAAATTTGAGCTTTTGGGGGAATGATTTATATTTATCCGTTAATCTTGGTGTCATGTCTTGATGGATCCGAATTTGTAATTCATTCTATTGTTATGTGGTTCTGACAATGATACTGTTAATGGTTCAAAATGAAGTTAGGTAGTGTTTGGCAACATAGAATTCATTTGAAAATATGGAATTTAATTTTGATATACAAAAATTCAAGAATTGTAAATGATACCTATATACTTGGAATTTGTAAATTTTGATACTTGACCAAATTTTACACTGTTATTGCAATTCTATGGAATCGACCCAATTCCACATTTCCAAATTCAAGATTTTCCGAACATAGTTTTTGGCTTGATTCAACTTTTGGAAATGAATTCCGAGTTGCCAAACATACCATAAGAAGATGATAACATTTGATTTATTAAATTGAAGAGAGTTGGAATGGACCCTCAATATATTTAGGTCCTCTGTAGGTTAATTGTTTTGATTGGCCCTTTACTATAAGACAAATCATTAATATTTTGAGATTGAATGTATTTAGGTGGTGTTTGGTATATCAAAAATTAGGGTAGGAAACGGATTCAAAAAACATAATCCATTACATTGTGTTTGTTTAGTCAAAAAGGCAACGATGTCCGTTAGATAGAGGTAACCATTACCATTACTTTGTTACCAGCCCTCTACCACCGGTAACATTTTTGAACTCTGAGTTATGGCGGTGCTATCATCCCTTGCATTCTGATTTCTTGGTTGTTTCATGATGGATTTGTATTAACTGCTGTGGCCGACCAACTTGATTTTACTTTGAACTTATGGAAGAGCTCATCCTCTAATTGAGGTATTCAATTAATTTTTCATTTATTTATGTTCTTTTGTGAAATTACAGTCAAAATCAAAACAGGTACAATTAAAATTAAGGCAATCAAAGAGTCGATGATTGATTTATTTGAACATGTTGCAACTTTAGAGGAAATTTTAGAAAAAAAGAGAGCTATTTGAATTGATTTATGGTGGTGTGGATTGCGGTGGCTTATGTGGGTTTGGGATTGGTGGAGGTTGACGAAAATATGGTATTGAGAAAATGATAGGGATGATGCACATTTGCCTTCTTTTTTTTTTTTTCCATTCCCTTGCATCTTTTTGTACCAAACAATAATTAACAATAATATTTAAGAATACCTTTACTCCTTGTAACACATTTCATTTCCATTACATTTCCACTTCCTTAGTGTGAAAATCTGGAAACTTAAAATGTGTAGTCTTTATTACCTAAGTTATCTTGTTTACTTCATCTGAAATGTTTTAATTGTCAGTTTATGAAGGGACCAAATCGTTTTACAAAGAGGAAGATGAAACGTTGCCAGTAAACATTTATGGGAGATCAAAAGTTGAAGCAGAGAAGTTTATTACTGCAAATTATTCAAACTTCGCAATTTTGAGAAGCAGTATCATCTACGGTCCACAAACTGTATCACCTGTGCCAAAGTCCCTTCCGATTCAGGTCTGAATAGTGGGAATTTTTCATGTTCATATTACCTGTCCCTAAATAATGCAGAAATGCAGATGCTACTGACTAAAACAAACCTTGCTGCTGGTAGAAATTGGCAAAAATTACTGCATAGATCTAAGGTGGGGTTCTGGTAGAAATTGGCAAAAATTACTGAATAGTAGGAATTTTTAAATCTAATCAATTATGACCTATGACTCTTCGTATCATAGCCTCATTGATCTAAGGTGGGGTTCTGTAGAGAATAATTTGGACACCAATCAACTAATGCTACCTGATTAACTCTTGAAAACTCGCATAGAGAATTAAATGCTTATTTTTAAGCTTTTGATGATGATGCTTGCTAAAACAGTGAATGTAGATCAAAAAATCGATACAAATCACTAAGGGGAGGGATCAATATTTTGAACTCTTCACCTATCTATTTTATTTTATTGTATTCTTGAAATGTATTCACCTTCTAGCATGTCTCAAACTTGCTGCAGGCTGGTGCGGCTAACTTTCCGAAAAAATTATATGGAGGTTAGATTTAGAGGTTGTGCACTAGTTCGCTTAAGTTAACCCACGAGTTCTTTATGTAAAATTCAACTTGAGATCAATTGGATTGTTTAGCTTGTTTAATATGTCTACTTAACTCACAAAGGCTTGAATGATCTCAAAAACTCCGTTTTCACTCTAGTTTGTATCAATAAAACCTTAGCTCCTATTATCTACGCCTAGTAATATAAGACTCTTGAAGAAGTACTACTTCTACTTGCACCTAAACTTCTAAGTTCTAACTAAATTAAAACTCTAAATTATTGAAAATTAAGTGCAAAACTGCATCTGATTAATTAGTTTTAACTCAAGCAAGAATCCGTAAAAAAAAAAGCCTCTCCTTGAAACCATAGTTCAAAAATAAGGCTACATCATCAAATCGAGACCGTATCATAAAGCTTTTTGAGTTTACTGCAACCGAAATATAGACTGATATAACCAATAAACCATCTGGATTAACATCTGAATTTGTCTGGTCCAAAACAATATTTTTGCTTATTTGACTAATTACAATTTATTCGAATTCTATACTACGCCCAATCCAAATCTAGGCGTCAAGTCATTAGCAACAAGTAGTTTTGATGACTGTTGTCGGTTGTTGAACCCTGGCAACGAGTGTTGTCTTTGGACCGGTGAGTTGTCGACTTCTACCGCAGTACTAAATCTCCGGTTGAATACCAACTTACCTTTGCATTTCTTCAACATCTTAGCTTTTTTGAATAGTTCGTTTGCATCCAAACTCCTCGAATGACCCTTTATGAGCACAAACCTCATCTCCCTACTATATGCAATACATGCTTGTTGTATGCCTAATGCAAACGATATCTTGATCCTTCCATGAACTCCTTTATCCCCTTTCTTTTCAAGAATTGTCCCACAAATCTAACAATTCCTTGTCAAAATAGGGATGTATGTCATGCACCGCAAAACTAATGGTAATAATTGGATGGTGCTAAATTTAATTAAACAAGAGTTGTTGACTTTCTTCTCCATCATATGAAAAGGCCCTATTTAGTTCTCCTTAATCTACTCTCCTTTGTGCTTGTCCTCTGAGAACTTTCCATTCATGACATTTATTCACACAAGCTTATCGTCCATTGCCTCATATCATTTTCCACATTGCACACCTTACCTTTGTTCGAGTCAAGCACGACAACTTCCTCATTCCTATAGTCTTTCATTTACATCAAAGATATTCGTTATGGTGTCATGACTTCAAATGTAAATTTCTTACCTTGAGAATAGGTATTCTCAAAATCATCATGCACAACTCCTTTGCCATATAGCTATGGTCAACCTAGTACATGGCATATTGTTGTTGGAATTACGTCACACTCTACGTAGATCAAATTATGGACCTATAACGAAGCTCAAAAGCTCCTTTCTATGTATCCTTATGATATCGTGCACACTACCCACCTTAGTGCATATAGACTATCCAACTTTTGTGTAGTGTAATGAAAGCTTCTCTTCTACCTCCTCTGCTACCATTTTTCATGGCTCCATCTATGAGTACTAAACAAACCTTACATTTGATTCTACTTTTGCTTTTAGAGTAGATAATGTTCACCATTAGCTATTGTAGTTCTTTTATTACGCAATCATGTAAGACCATCCTCGTTAGTAATTTTTTTTTTTTGAAAATATCCTCGTTAGTAATTTTCGATTGCTTGTTACAATTGTCATTTCCAATTCTTCGTCTTCAGCCCAAATAGAAGTACAGTTAGCTAAATACTCTTATTCACTCATAGTTAACCTCAATGGGTCCCCATGATCATGCTCATCCGTCACCGTCAAAGCACGAGATTTTGGACATTCCTAGCATAATGTCCATTGTTGTTGCACCTGAAATGCTCAAGTTTCTCCGTTTCCTTCTTTGCTATCCTCCCAACTTCACTTGTCACTTGTGGATACATTTCCTTTAGCTGTCATTTAAATTTCTCCGACATGTTTTGGAAGGTAAGTCTCTTGTGAACTTTGATGTTTTCCCCTAAGTCATCTGCGAGTCCCACGGTCAACCTCGCTCACTTCGAATCTTCATCCTCAATTATGTTACATTCCATGAACAGCTTCAAAAACTCATTGATGTACTCTTGTACAAGTGTAGATTTCTGTTTCACAAAACTCCATCTAATATATTGCCTTATTTATATATATTGGGCACATACCTGTGAAGTATCTTTCGCTTCAAATCACTCCGAGTATTGATGTTGGCCTTACCTTCTCGTATGTGTTGATTTTGCTTGCCTTTTACCAAAGAGCATATATCTTGGTCAATTTTAACTTGGTCAAATTTAAAATGTTGATCTACCGGTGTGTCCCTCACTCAATATAGTTCTCTAGCTTTCACTGATATTTTATGTAGTTCTCTCGGATCAGATGCCCGTCAAAATTCTGTAAACCCACATGAAAGTTTTGATCTTGATACCTTCGTTGAGGATATGGAATAACCTTCTCATGATGCACCTTTCTTTGCTCACTGCTGCATCCGGTTGCTTCGCTGAATTGGCTATAAGTTCAATCTACACAAATTTGGCCTCTAACCTTTTGAGATCTTACAAGCTTGATGCTATTTAAAATAGAAACAACAAACAAAAACAAAAACAAAAACAAATTGCAACCTATGACTATGTCAATGCTATGATTAATTAAATGACCTGCAATTTAACGTCCCTTGAAATCATAAAGATGCCTGAATGTCTCTCGGACAATAAAACTGGTTTTCCCTCGCTTTTGCAATTTGACCCTTGCTCAACGCTATACTTGATGACTTGCATTCATCAGCTTATGAAGAAATGATGTTTCTAATCTCCATTTTTGTGATACAGTGGATTGATGATGTACTCTCAAAAGGAAACAAGGTGGACTTCTTTTATGATGAGTATCGTTGCCCCGTGTTTGTCAAGGATGTTGTGGCTGTCATAATATCCTTAACAACGAAATGGATCGCAGGTGAGGAAATTATTTTTCGACATTAAGCTTCTTTTTTTATAAGAACAAATACTTGTTTTTTTCTTTTTGATTGTTATGAATCCCATCATCTTGTACCTGTAGTCCATTGTCAGATCGCGCTGATTGCTAGATTGTACTGTAAATTCTATGCTTTTCTCGACTATTTACACACAAAATTTACACTATTTTTTCTGTTTGTTGGTTTGACCAGAGGCTAGACCCGTGCAATTACTGTTAAATCTTGGGGGGCCAGATAGAGTTTCCCGTGTTCAGATGGCTGAGGCTGTAGCGGAGAGCAGAGGATATGATACGTTATTGATCAATTCCGTGTCTGCATCATCGGTCAGTATCTGTATGGAGATAAATTGAGTAATTCCTAGTTGCAGTTGTGAGTTTTAAGTCTTTATAGATTGAATCAATTTTCAACTAAATTTGGCGTCACCTATGTCTCAGGTGGATCGCGGTGTTAAATCCCCGGCAGATATATCCATGGACATCAACAAACTGGTTAAAACACTTAATATATCTCCAATTTCATTCAAAGAGGGTGTAAAATTGACTCTTAACATTCAATGAACGGTTAAATGAGCCAATTCGTTTGTTTCTAAATGGTTCATTCCGAGCCAAGTTCATATACTCTCAGAAGCCGATGTGCGAGATGCTACTTCAGCTAGTGTTTGAGTATCAAAGGGTGTATAATTTGTCATCAAAACTAGTTTAATGAGCTTATTATTGGAAACGTTTGGTGTTACACCAAAACCATTTGTTTGGACATTGCAAATCACATTCCACAAGTTGTTCACAATATGCACAGTTGTGGACTTGTGGTTGTGGACATGGACATCATTGTCTTACTTTATAAAAAAACTCGCTCCGTTTTTATATGTTCTTGTCCAATAGAATTTTTTGAATTTTAGTGTCAAATTTAAAATGGGAAAACAAATGATTTCTCATTGATCTATATGAGAAAACATATTTATATGCGATTTTGATAAATTCGTCTTAATATATACTTTTTAAATATCAACTTTTTAGAATTTTTAAAAATTCACAATTAAAATTATCTGACTTTAATTTGTATTAGAATTCTGCGAAAAAAATGAATGAGAAGAACAAATGAAAATAGAGGGAATATTTACTACTTTTGGTTAGCAAAAGAAAGGAAATGGAGAGAAGAGACTTGAAGTATGTTTTATTAAACAAAACCATTTACATAATTTTAAAAATAGAAATTTTCCAAAATGAGACGTTCTCAAGGTGAAACCATCTTTATTGGATTTGTTCAAATTTGAATGTACACTTATTATTATCTTAATATAATTACTTATAACCAAAAGTAATTGCTTATAGTTTTAGAGTGGTCACTTCTTATAGTCTTAGTCTAATTAATTATTATACTAGGATAGAAACCCGTGCAATGCACGAATTTTTTAATACGTAGATATTTTAGTGAAATTTTATACGAACGAAAATATTAAATAAAGGTGCGTAATAAACTATTTACATACATATATTGTTATTAAAAAAAATTAAATATAAATAACATAAAATAAGTTGTTAATAAAGAGTTTATAAGTTTTGAAACACCTCTTTATATACTACATTCTCCATTACGATAACATATTTCAAACTCCTGCCATTTTAAATTTATAAAAATTTTGTCTCGGTTGTCAAAACCCTGGTCATAAATAAATTAATCACTATACTATTATTGCCATAAAAAAATTACTGGTCAAAATCTCTGATTTCATTGTTATTATTGTCATATTGTCATATAATTACTATACTAAACATTAAAAATCATTGATCAAGTTTAATCCTGCCGTATTTAGGAAAAGATTTCTGATCATATAATTACTATACTAAATATTAAAAATCCTTGGTCATAAATAATCCTGCTGTATTTAAAAATCCTGACCATAAATACTCCTGCCAAAAATACTGGCCAATAAAAAAATTACACTTGTCACTCTCATATTCACTTGACTTTTTCATCACTATACATTAAAATTAATATAGTGTATGATTTAGGAAAAGATTCCTGATCATATAATTACTATACTAAATATTAAAAATCCTTGGTCATAAATAATCCTGCTGTATTTAAAAATCCTGACCATAAATACTCCTGCCAAAAATACTGGCCAATAAAAAAATTACACTTGTCACTCTCATATTCACTTGACTTTTTCATCACTATACATTAAAATTAATATAGTGTATGATTCTAAGAGAATTCACTTATAATCATTAAGTGTTCACTTACAAGTTACAACCTAAACTGATCAATCAGATAATTTAAGTAATTAGAGCGAAAAATAGTAATCTTCCTTCCCTATCTTTCCCTTATTAGTTATCTTTTTTTTTTACCTTTCTAAAAAATGTATCCAGAAGAATAGATTTCATTTCTAGGTTTTAGAATTCATTGTAACCTTATAGTAGTGATTGTAAATATCTAATGGGAAATTATCAATGGTGCCCCTGTGTTTTGGCCTTTTATCAATGGTCTACAATCTTTTTTTTTTTTTCCAATAGCACCCCTGAGGTTCAGTCAAAGTAACAACCGTGACACTTTTGGCATTTTTTCCGTTAAACTTAACGGTAAGTATGATTTTTAACTCAACCATGGTTACTTTTATCTTCCTTCTCCTTCTCCTTCCATGGGTACCTTCCTTCTCCTTCCATGGCTACCTTCCTTCTCCTTTCATGGCTACCTTCCTTCTACTTTTTTTTCGCTCAAAAATGGCTTCCATTGAAGAACCCAACAAAAGCTCCAATCTTTATGATTCTTCATCATCCCCAACACAACCCCTTTTATCAAAACCCTATCCTACTCCTTCAATCGAAGAATATCAACCTCAACAACAATCATTACCTCAATCTGATTCTGATAATACCCAATTCCTTCAAATTGCTTATAATTATGGTCCAAGGCATTTCAAGGACTTACCTTTTCTCATCCTTTATCTTCTTTTCTCTATTTGCACTTTTGGGTTTGGTATTTTCTCAATTGCCCATAAAAATTCTAACTTTTCATCTGTTTCCTTGCACTTTTGGGTTTGGTATTTTCTCAATGGTCCAAGGTATTTTCTCTATTTGCACTTTTCTCATCCTTCAAATTGATTCTGATAATATCCATGCAAATTGACAGTTTGAGTATCGACACTAAACAATTTGCATATGCCTTTTGATCTCCTTGTTGTTGTCTTGTATGTTTGAGTTGATTTTGTTTGCTGATTTTGTTGAAAAAACCCGTAGTGCACTTCTTATTCGAGCCATTTTTCTGGGTTTATTGAAGATAGGGCAGCCATGGAAGGCAGCCATGGAAGGTGTGAAGAAGAAGAAGAAGGAAAACTAACCATAGTTAGGTTAATTTCATAAACTTAACGGATTTTTAACGGAAAAAACCTTAAAAGGTCACGGTTGTTACTTTGACCGAACCTCAGGGGTGCTATTGGAAAAAAAAAAAAAGATTGTAGACCATTGATAAAAGGCCAAAACACAGGGGCACCATTGATAATTTCCCATATCTAATTTTGTCTTTGAATTACAATGAAATATTACTATTTTATTTACATTATTTTTTGCAAATTATATTTACAAAAAATCAAAAGGCGTGAGCATTAATTAGTTAAATTGTCGAATTCTAGTTGCTTTGATCGGAGATGTTATGTTAGACGTCTAACTAGAGGTGACCTTTAACTTATTTTTTATATTTTAAATTATTTTTTAAAATTTTAATTTCTTATGCTGATTTATTTTAGTATTAATCTTTTTAATTTAAAAATTAATTTTAAATTACTAATTTGTTTTAAAAAGTCATTACAATTGTTCTAAACAACGCTTGATTCATATTGTGCAAAATGATTGCAACCTTCAATATTCAAAAAAGAACCCTGTTAGCACCTTACTTCTCGTTCCCATTCCTTAACTGGTTACCTTATTTTCCTTAACTTTCTTTTGCTTTTGATTATACTTACTTTGTTTTAAAGTTGCTCCAAAATACCTCTTTTTCCACCGTCTAACGAAGTTCTTGGATTTTTTATATCTTAAGTTACGCAGGCTAAAAATTATACAAATTTAAAAATCATTTATTATTTATAGCCTTAAAATTTCAATTATTTATAAATTATGTGTTACTTGCGAGTTATAAGCAATTTAAATCAAAAATTGTAAGCATTGCAATTACCTTGGAAGATTTCGATTATCGGAAAATAAATGACCTAGTATCAATGTTTTGCAAATACCCAATATTACATCATGATATAGCTCACTCACAAATCTATCCCCACCTTGAAAAATTGATGTCTAGTGGAACTAGATGCATTACTACCCTTTGTAGATGTGTTAACTAAATTAGAATAATTATGAGCACACATTTTCTTTTTACTAATTCTCCCACAATAATCTTAATTATCGTTTAACCATGAATAATTCAAACTTTATAGAATGTTTGCTTAGAACATCGCTTATCATTTAATGACTTGCTATAACAGGTAAATTTTTTGAAAAGAAAAAAAGTCCTCCATTTTTCAATCTATTTCCTTGTCACCCTCCGCTTCTCTTTCCCTTCTACCCTCACTTTTAGTTTCATATCAATTTTCTTATGGTATGTTTGGTAACATGAAATTTATTTTCAAATACTGAATTGGCTCAAATACTATGTTTGGCAAATCTTGAATTTGGAAATGTTGGAATTGGGTCGATTCCATAGAATTCTAACAACAATATAAAATGGGTCAAGTATCCAAATTTGCAAATTTCATGTATATAGGTGTCATTTACAATTCTTGAATTTAAATATCAAATTTAAATTCCCTATTTTTCAAATGAATTCTATGTTCCCAAACACTACCTTAGCTAATTGTGTCTAAACTTACACACGCAAGTAGGGGTGAACACGGTCCGGTTTGGTCTGGTCTGACACTAAAATTAGACCAAACCAGAAATTCCGGTCTGGAATTAAATCACCAGACCGGACCGGACCAAACCGTTTTACAACGGTCCGGTCTTGTCTGGTCTACGGTTTTTCATTTTTATAGTTTTATCCAAATTAGTACATGTATTTATGCAAATATTTCACACCTACAATTAATAAATATATAATTTGTAATTAGTTAATAGTATTAACATCATTCATGTATATATTGCTATATAAAAATAACTACATCTTAAAATATATAGGTAGCAACTTAATTTTTTAAATACAAAATTATGATTTTTGACCATAGAACGGTTTGCGGTCCGGTCTGAAAAATTTTAAAACCGAGACCAAACCGTAAACCGTAATTTAATTTGAAAAAAAAACCAGACCAGACCATTTAAACCATAGACCAGACCAAATATTTAAATTCCGGTTTGGTCCGGTTTGATTTACAGTTTAGACCAAATTTTGTTCAGCCCTACACGCAAGCGCCCACAAACACCTACAATTTTGTGCACAAACTGTCAAGGAACCAACTCAACCAAAAGCTTAAGCTAATGGTTGAGGCCCCAGGATATGTTATATACTCTAACACGCCCCCTCACACGAGAGCCCTTTGGGCTAGAAGTGTGGATGTAACACAGGCCCTCCTCATACCTGGTGCTAAATATTCCACTTTTAAATGAGGGGTGGTTGAGATTCGAACCTGTGACCTCTTGTCACACTGGCATCTGATACCATGTCAAGGGAAGTAGGGAACCAACTTCGAAGAAAGAGAAGAGTATGCATCACTTTATATACTCAAGGAGTAACTCCTACTATTACCAATTGGTTTTAGTAGTGAACCTTCTTTGGGTTTATGAGTGGCCTACTTCTTCTCCTTCTTGTTTGGGTTGCCCAGGCCCATTTTCTATTGTCATTGACACGGCCACACGGGGTAACTTTGTCTTCTCTCAACAACATTGTCAACAATACTAATAGCTGAATTCCCATCTAACACCACCATTAAACATGTAAAGTAGAACATGAATCCACATTACAACTCTAAAAACTATGAATTAATGGTCTTGAATTTTACTTGGACTTTAGTCTCTAATTTTTTGATTTTGATTTGGATTTTCGAATTGTATTCGTAATTCGAAAGTTTAGTTGAAGAAATGATTTTCAAGGAATTATGGTTGTTAAATGTATAAATTATGTTTGATAATCTGATTAGAGTTTCATATTTGCGTTATTTTGGGTAGAAGCAGTGATACTAATTTGTTAATTCCCCTATTTCATAATAGGACATAAATTACCGTCATGGTTAAGGCAAAAACTTTTAGTATAAATTTAATGAAAAGTAGCATGTCATTCACATTAAATGAAATTTCACTATGCATGTGTTTTTCTTTGTAACCTAATATCACTCTTTGGGTAGGAATAGAATTTTCAAATAAAATAAAATCTTTTTAGAAGGAGAGGCATGGGAATTTATTCAATTTAACATGTGATTTTTCTTGCAAAATTACACTGAAATTTAATTACCATTACCATTTTAGTATCAATGTACCAAATGAGTTGTTAAAGTTTTCTCTTATAGTTGTTTTAGTTGTAGAAACCCATTTTACTTGCACAAAATCTTGCTATAGACCGTCTATAGTATAGACAGGTAAATATGGATCAGCCCATTTTGCAAAATAAGTAACTGATTGGTCATCAGCCTTATTTTTAAATTTAAAATCATTGGGCTGGGCTGTTGGGAGAGCCGTCTTTGCTATAGATGGTCTCTCAAGAGACCTTCTGTTTTACTTGTGGTATGTGGTTGTAAATACCCGAAAAAAATGTTGGACCAAATATCAAGTATTACTTTAGTTAATTTTTAAATTTATTTGGTGTGATTCCTGTTTCTTTGGGGTCTTGGTTTATTAGAAGAAGCTGAGTTCAATGATGTATATGGTTCTTTAAAAATGGTGATTTTGGTTACTAATTTTGTATTTAGACATGAAACAAAATGTTTATGTAGATGTAGTATTTTTCCTACTTTTAATTGTGTGTTCTTTAAAAATATTCGTAACCTTTTACTTTATTTCTTATTTCTTATTTCTTCTAAGCAGTCAGATATTAGGAAATGATTTCATGAAAAAATATGTACTATAAATGACTTAGAAGAGTCCTATTGGCACATGCGATCGAGGTCAAACGAACTAAGGGATGAGGATAAAAATTCAAAATATTTTCATCACAAAGCAGACTCTAAAAGACGCAGGAACACGATCAAGGGTATCTTCGATGATGAGGGGAGATGGTGGACTAACAAGGTTGATTTAGAACGGCTCATCACGGCATACTATGAAAAACTCTTCTCTACAAGCTCGCCCTCGGTTTTTTTAAAGCTCTTGAAGGTACTGATGCGAATGGTTTCTGAGGATATGAATGATAGTCTAAATGCTGAGCTGACAACGAAGGAAATTCGTGCGGATGTCTTCCAAATGCACCCAACCAAAGCTCCAGGTACTGATGGTTTCCATGCATTATTTTTTCAGAAATTCTGGGATGTTGTTGGTGGTGATGTTGTAGGTATGGTGCTTAGGTGGTGGAGAGGCTTGTTTGATCTTAAATGCATAAACAAAACATGCATCTCCCTTATCCGCAAGTGCAACGAGCCAAAAAAGTTGACTGACTTTATACCCATCAGCTGTTGTAATGTCATGTATAAAATTGTCTCGAAAATGATGACAAACAGGCTTAAGGCTTTTCAAGACCAGATCATCTCAATAAATCAAAGTGCTTTCATTCTTGGTCGGCTGATCACTGATAACGCCCTTTTAGCTTTTGAAGCCTTCCACTCTATGAAGTGCAGGGAAAATGGCAGGAATAATCGCTCGCTCTGAAGCTGGATATGAGTAAGGCTTATAATCGTATTGAATGGGGTTTTTTTGGAGAGAGTCATGCTGGAGATGGGTTTCTGCGATAGTTGGGTTCGTCGAATTATGAGTCGCATAACCAGTGTGTCCTTTTCTTTCAAAATCAGTGGCAGCATTCATGGGGATGTGGTTCCTACTAGGGGTCTTCGACAGGGGGATCCAATCTCTCGGTATCTTTTCATTCTGTGTGCGGAGGCTTTCTCAACCTTGATTAAAAAGGCTGTTTTGAAGAAATTGATCCATGGAGTCCAAATATGCAGATGGGCCCCTCCTTTGTCACATCTTTTCTTTGCCGATGACAATATTCTTTTTGCTAGAGCTAATGTTCGTGAATGCTCGGAGATAGCTAATATTATTAGCGTGTATGAGAAAGCATCGGGCCAAAAGGTCAATCTTGATAAAACTGAAGTGTCTTTTAGCAAAGGAGTACCGACAACGAGTGAGATTGGGGAGTTGCTACATGTTCGAGAGGTTGAGCGCCACACCAAGTACCTGGACTTACCTACTATTATCGGGAGATCGAAGAAGTCTGTTTTCTCTTGTTTAAAGGAGCGTGTCTAGAAGAAGATCCAGGGATGGAAAGAAAGGTTAATGTCCAGAGCGGGGAAGGAAATCTTAATCAAGGTCGTGGTACAAGCTATTCCAACCTACATGATGAGTGTCTTTAAAATTTCGGATGGGTTCATCGACGAAATCCACTCCATGATGGCTCACTTTTGGTGGGATTCATCCAGTGATAGACGGAAAATACATTGGCACAGCTGGGCAGATTTATGTCGTGCTAAGAGTGTCGGTGGTATGGGTTTTAGAGATCTTATAGTGTTCAATTAGGCTATTCTAGAAAAGCAGATGTGGAGGTTGCACAACGAAGATAATCATCTCCTTTTCACTATGCTGAAAGCTCGATATTATAAAAACACCAGCCCGCTTGAAGCTATGAGGGGGTTCGACCCGAGTCTATCTTGGAGAAGCATGTGGGTCTCTTCTCATTGAAGGCCTAGGGTGGCGTGTAGGCAGAGGCGATTTGATCAGTATTAGGACCAACAAATGGAGTTTTGCTGATGGGATTTTTATAGATACTCGTATTATTGATGAACATTCTGAAAATCTGCTTGTATGGCACCTCATTGATCATGACAACAGGACATGGAAGATAGACACTCTGCATACTATTTTTGATGGTCCCACTGTTGAGAGTATCCTTGCTATCCCAATAAACCCAAATAGTGGGGTGGACCGATTATTTTGGAGTTCTTCAAAAGATGGTAACTAGCTAGTCTGTGAGATCTGGCTATTGGTGTGGTATGAGCTCTAATACCAGGCCGATGGTCCCATCCCATGGTGATGAAACTTGGAGAAAGATTTGGAACCTACCATGGCCGTTGAAGCTCAAGCACTTTCTTTGGCGTGCATGTAAAAACTCTCTTCCAGTAAATGAAATTCGGCACCACCGTCACATGACCCAATCCCCAAATTGTTCTAGATGTGATGGAGAACCTGAGTTTATATGCCATGCTCTTCCCGATTGTCAAGTTAATCAGACGATGTGGGCATCTCACCCCACCATTCGCTGCTCCAAGACGCTCCTCGCTCATGTTTTTTAGATGCTTTCAAATGGATCTTGGCCCATGCCTCCTACGAAGAACTCAATACAATTGGTCCCTACCTGTGGGCTAGTTGGATGTGTAGGAATAAAATGGTCATGGACCAAGCTCCTTGTGATGTGGTGCAGTTGTCAACCTCTCTTTCAAGGATGATAATTGAAACCACACATATAATTAGAAGCTCAGATGCCCTTGTGTGCCTCGTATCTCCTCCTTCCAACGGTGGAATCCCCCTAGTGATGGATGGATTAAGATTAACTTCGACGCTCATGTGGATTCAAATCTACGAACAGGGTTGAGAATTGTTTTTCGTGATACTCAAGGAAGGGTGTTTCTCACTGGTACTCGAAGGATAATGGCTAACTGTAGTGTTCCTGCTTTGGAAGCGGCAACTGCTTTATTTGGCTTGGAAGTTGCAAAGAGGATGGGTTATGAGTCTATTAACTTGGAAGGAGACTCCATAACAGTGATGTGTACTTGATCAACAAGATGGAGGATGGTCTTACTTATTTGCATGCTGTTTTAGATTCTATCTTTGAGTTGAGATGTTGCTTTTCTAATTTTATGTGTAGCTTTGTTCGTAGACATGGTAATATTGTAGCCCATATGATTGCTAGGTGGGATACCGGCAATGCTATGGAGAAAATATGTATGGCTCCTTTCCCACCAAGTCTCCAAACTTTGGTGGATCTTGATTTACATTAATAAATGTTACAGGTGATATTAAAAAAAATGTACTAGAAATGACAGTGCTGCTAAGCCATTTGTGATGAAGCCTTTGCCTAATAAACCTTTAGCCACTACTTCGTACACACCCAAAATGGTCCGTTGATTTATTTTTTTGGGTGTATTAACTATCAAATTGTGTGATTGAATTTGAATCTAGATTTTTTTAGGTATCTTGTATTCTGTTTGACTTAGTTTGTTGAATAATACACCCTCTGAATCATTTTAATTGTCTCATTTCCTTATTTAGCAAAATCATATCAATTCCCTCATTTTTACTACTGCCAATACCCAAAACCCACCTTTACAATTAATTTAATCAATTAAAATACCCAACTACCACCTTTTTAATGGACCCCACACCACCCTTAATAATCGTGAAAACCCAAATGGGAAATCTAAAATGATTCGGAGGGAGTATAGCCCAATTGACAAAATTTGTTGTGTTGCGTCAATAACGGAATTGTGTGCCTACAGTTGATATGTGGCGTTATTGTAGTATATATGAAGAACTTTTATTTGCTTCATGATTGATCTTAGTGATTTTAAGTTAGGAATTGAATCTCCCTCTTGTCATTATCATTGTGATTTGTGAATTAGGGAGGTCAAGAAAGTATTGTGAGGAGAAAACTAAACAAATATTGAATGTCTTCTGTATGCTTGCTCGCATTTGCTCCCATCTTCCTTCTGTTCTTCAATCTCATCTTTTACATTAAATCAAAACATCTTCTACCTCAAAGAAAAAATCTGGCAAAGGAAGCCAAAATGAGTCGAATGCTCATACGAAGGTTCTAAAAAAGTTTCAGCCGAAATTCGTCATTTTGGTGAGTTATTCTTGTAACATTCGAGAAGACTTGCTCAGTCAACGGTAAGTCGGGTTGTTACAATTCTGATTTTTCTCTTGTCCTTCCCTTATCATCTAAGTTCGATTTTCATTTGAGTTTATAATTGCAAAGTTAACAGGCAAAGAATAGTAATGTCAACCAACATCTTTAATTTGTGCTTTAATACAACTTCATTGAAATATTTAGTTTGGCTAATGGTTACTTTCTTTGATATGCTTTGATTTGATACATCTGCATAATTGATGATTTGTGAGTTGTGAGTTCTCTTAGTTCTATTGGGTTTATATTGTGAATGTGTGACTTGAGTGCACATGTGTAGTGTGCATTCATGGATTGGAATCCTAAGAGGATAGTTATGATGGGTGATTAAGTGTGTAGCTTAATTATGGTGTATGAATGTGGTAGTTTCAATGAGGAATTAAGTTGGAGTTGAATGTGGAAGTTATGGATGTAATTACTATTGATTGATGATGCTTTTCTATGTGAAGTTGAAGAAATTAGTCCAAGAGGCACCTGCTGCTCGCTCGACCCTTGCTCGACCCGAGCCAAGTTCAGAGTTGGTCGAGCGGGAAAACAGAATACATCCAGTAGCTTCTGATCTGTTTGCTCGACCAGCTGCTCGACCCAAGCAATCCGCTCGACCTAGTCGAGCGAGTCTTCTGACCAGCATAGGATGCTGTTTTCAATGGATCAACTTCTTTGGGGAGTTACAACTCATTGAATATCAGCTCTTGAAGTCCTAATTGCTGTTTATTATGATAGTTACTACGTGATTCATATGTAACTCCTAGAGGATTTAGCACTATAAATAGCTCACTTGTATGATCAACCAAACACATCAAACACAAACCCCTTAGCCTAAACACATAGCCTTTTGTTTATCTCTTACTCAATTGTAATACTTCATTGTAAGAGTGTTTTCTCATAATATAATACAAAGCAAGCATCTACACACCACGGGGGACGTAGCCATAATTGGGTGAACCTCCTTAAATCCTTGTGTCAAGTTTCGCAATTTATTTTCGTTCAGACATAGCTAGTTCATTGCAATTTCTTTTAGTTCATCAGGTTCTTTAGTATCGTATCGATCCTAGCAACTATTTCAATTGGTATCAAAGCCAAGTTGATCTTACGGTATTAAGAAAGTCATTTTTGGTGAAACATGTCGTCAATGAAATTAGACATTGAAAAGTTTGATCGAAGTGTTAATTTTGGCTTATGGCAAGTCAAGATGAGGGCCATTATGATCCAAATCGGCTTGCATAAGGCCATTGATGGTGTAGAGAAAATGCCGGAAGGTATGACCGCGGCAAGATGGGAAGAAATTGATTCAAAAGCGCTCTCGGCAATTCAATTATGCCTTTCCAATGAAGTGCTAAGAGAGGTTGTTAAGGAGACAACAACCAAGGCGATATGGGAGAAATTTGAGTCACTCTATATGGCCAAGAGTGTCACCAATAGACTACTTTTGAAAAGTAGACTCTACGATCTACGCTTGGAGGAAGGTAAATCCTTGAAACCTCACTTAGATGAGTTTTGTTCCATTGTCATGGATTTACAAAACATTGATGTCAAGCTTGATGATGAAGACTTGGCTATTTACCTCTTATGTTCTCTACCTCCTTCTTACAAAAATTTTAGAGAAACTCTTCTCTATGGTAGGGACAATTTGAGTAGCGATGATGTCAAAAATGCCTTACCGCAAAGAGATCTCATCGATACTCAATTGTCTCAAAAGTCACAAAATGGTGTTTGTGATGGATTGTTTGTAAGGGGTCGCTCACAAGAGAAAGGTTCCACTAGTTGGAGTGGAAACAAGGGTAAAGGGAGATCGAAGTCACGGGGGCCTAGTAACAAAAACAAAACTTGTAACTATTGCAAGTTAAAAGGCCACATCAAGAAGGATTGTTGGAAATGGAAAAAGAAAAATGAAAATGGGGCTAAGGACGGAGCTAGCAATGCCGATGCTAGTTACGTCAATGATAGTGATGATGGTGGCGCTCTTGTAGCCACACATGGGTACAAAAATGATGATGCTTGGATTCTTGATTCCGGATGCACGTTCCACATGACTCCCAACAAAACTTTCTTCCAAAATCTTAAAAGTGTTGATGGGGGAATTGTGACCATGGGAAATGATACTACTTGCAAAGTGGTCGGTATTGGGAGCGTGAAGGTGCAAATGTTCGATGGCATTGTGCGGACCTTGACAAATGTAAGGTACGTTCCGGGTTTGAAAAAGAATCTTATTTCATTGGGTACACTAGATAAATTGGGGTGTAGAGTCACCATTGAAGGTGGAGTCATGAAGGTCGTTAAGGGATCACTTGTAGTGATGAAGGGGAAGATGAATGGGAGTTTGTACACTCTTGATGGTTCAACTATCTCCGGCACAACGAATGTCTCCACAAACACAATATTCGATGAGGAGATCAAACTATGGCACTTGAGACTTGGTCACATGGGAGAAAGAGGTATGTTTGAACTTTCTAAACAAGGTCTTTTTGTGGGTAAAAAGTTCGGGAATCTTGAATTTTGCGAACATTGTGTTTATGGGAAACACAAGATGGTTAGCTTCAAACCCGCCATACACAACACTGAGGGAATCCTAGACTATATTCATTCCGATTTGTGGGGGCCTTCAAGAAAGCCCTCCCTTAGTGGTTGTAGTTATTTGTTGACCTTTATTGATGATTTCTCAAGAAAAGTTTGGTGTTATTTCATAAAACATAAAAATAAAGTTTTTGATGTTTTTGTGGAATGGAAAAAGATGATAGAGAAAAAGACCGGTAGGAGCATCAAGACCTTACGAACCGATAATGGTCTTGAATTTGTTGATGGTAAATTTCTTCAATATTGTGCTAGACCTAGTGAAGGTATTGTTAGACATAGAACTTGTGCAGGGCGTCCTCAACAAAATGGTGTTGCGGAGAGGATGAATAAAACATTGTTGGAGAGGGCTAGGTGTATGCTAAACCAAACTAACTTGCGGAGGCAATTTTAGGTGAAGCGGTGTCTACGGCTTGCTATTTGATCAATCGCTCACCTCATACTGCCTTGAAATTCAAATCGCCTCAAGAGGTATGGTACAACACTCCGGTAAATTATTCTAGTCTTAAAGTTCTTGGTTGTCCCACTTATATTCATGTAAATGATGGGAAACTTGAACCTGGGGCTAGAAAGTGTATTTTCTTGGGTTATGGAGTGGGTGTAAAGGGGTATAGGGTGTGGTGTAATGAGTCAAAAAGAATTATTACTTCTAGAGATGTTGTTTTTGATGAAAAAAGTATGTTAGTCTCTAGTGTAAAAAAGCCCATTGAAAATAATGTCAATGATGTTGTAATAGACAATAGTGCACAAGAGGAGGTTCAACCTCCCAATATTGATGAAAATGTAATTGAAGAAGAAGTTCAACAAAGGTCTCCTCCCTTGTCCACAACAAGGCAAAGGAGGAAGATCGTGGCTCCAAGGAGGTACATTGAAGAGTTTGATTATGTTGCATATGCTCTCACAATTGCTAGCGAAGTTGAAGGGTTGCATGAACCAAGTACGTACAAGGAGGATATGGCCTCAAATGACTCAAGCAATTGGTTGATAGCCATGAAGCAAGAGATGGAATCACTTGCGAAAAATCAAACTTAGGATATCGTTGAAGCACCAAAGAAAAAGAAGATTTTTGGGTGCAAGTGGATATTCAAAAGGAAGGAGGGTCCTTCTAGTGGTGTTCCTCCCATATACAAAGCTAGAGTTGTTGCAAAAGGATACTCTCAAATTGAGGGTGTCGATTTACCATGAGGTATTTTCTCCCGTTGTTAAACACTCTTCTATTAGAACTCTTTTAGCTTTGGTAGCGAAGGAGGAAATGGAGTTGCATCAATTGGATGTGAAAACCGCATTTCTTCATGGTGAACTTGAAGAAGAAATTTTCATGAAGCAACCGGAAGGCTTTGAGGTTGTCGGTAAGGAGAATCATGTGTGTAGGTTGAAACGATCATTGTATGAGTTGAAGCAATCGCCTATGCAATGGTACAAGAGGTTCAATTCTTTTATAACCTCTCATGATTTTATTAGAAAGTTCTTATGATAGTTGTGTATATCTTAAGAAACTTGAAGATGGTTCTTTATTGTATTTGCTCTTGTATGTTGATGATATGTTAGTTGCATGTAAATTTTTGTTTGAGGTGGAGAACTTGAAAGTGTTGCTTTCAAGTGAGTTTGATATGAAGGATCTTGGTAAAGCCAAGAAGATCTTAGGAATGGAAATTTTGAGAGACCGGGCTAAGGGTGTCTTGTTCCTTAGCCAAAGAAAGTATATTGAGAAGGATGTGCAACGCTTCTCCATGGAAGATGCTAAAGGTGTTTCTCATTTTAAATTATCCAAACACTTGTGTCCTCAAACAAAGGAAGAAGAAGAGCAAATGATGGGAATCCCATACACTAGTGCCGTTGGTAGTGTCATGTATGCCATGGTATGTTCTAGACCCGACATTGCTCATGCGGTGAGTATGGTAAGTAGATATATGTCAAATCCGGGTAAGGGACATTGGGAGGCACTAAAATGGTTATTGAGGTATTTGAAATGTACTTCTAATCTTTGTCTTATGTATGGGAAGGATTCAAGCAAGCTAACCGGGTTTTGTGACTCGGATTATGGTGGTGATCTTGACAATGGAAAGTCTACAAGTGGGCTCGTGTTCACTTTGGGTGATTCGGCAATTAGTTGGCAATCATCTTTGCAAGATGTGGTTGCCCTTTCAACAACCGAAGCGGAGTACATAGCTGCCGCTGAGTCATTCAAAGAGGCGAAGTGGCTCAAAGGTCTTGTTGGTGAAATGTGCAATAAGGTGTGTTCGGTAAGTGTGCATTGTGATAGCCAAAGTGCAATACATTTGGCTAAAAATCAAAATACTTTTCATAGAAGGTCCAAACACATCGATATCAAATATCACTTCATCCGAGATGAGGTGGAGCACAAAAGGGTGATTCTAAAGAAGATTGATACTAGTGAAAATCCGACCGACATGATGACTAAACCATTGCCTACAACCAAGTTTGAGTATTGTGTTGACTTGGTTGGATTAGCTCCTTGCTTGATGTGATGCCCTTCTTTTGGGGCATTGTGGTGTGTATGTTGTTGTTAAAGCTTGTTTTTTTTATTCTTGTATTAATGAAGTGGATTGATGTTTGTTTTGACTTGGGTGTACTCAAGTCAAGGTGGAGATTGTTGTGAATGTGTGACTTGAGTGCACATGTGTTGTGTGCATTCATGGATTTGAATCCTACGAGGATAGTTATGATGAGTGATTAAGTGTGTAGCTTAATTATGGTGTATGAATGTGGTAGTTTCAATGAGGAATTAAGTTGGAGTTGAATGTGGAAGTTATGGATGTAATTACTATTGATTGATGATGCTTTTCTATGTGGAAGTTGAAGAAATAACTCCAAGAGGCACCTGCTGCTCGCTCGACCCTCGCTCGACACGAGCCAAGTTCAGAGTTGGTCGAGCGGGAAAACAGAATACATCCAATAGCTTCTGATCTGTTTGCTCGACTAGCCGCTCGACCCAGGCAATCCGCTCGACCTGGTCGAGCGAGTCTTCTGACCAGCATAGGATGTTGTTTTAAAGAATCAGCTTCTTTGGGGAGTTACAACTCATTGAATATCAGCTCTTGAAGTCTCTAATTGCTGTTTATTATGATAGTTACTACCTACATTGATTCATACGTAACTCCTAGAGGATTTAGCACTATAAATAGCTCACTTGTATGATCAACCAAACACATCAAACACAAACCCCTTAGCCTAAACACATAGCCTTTTGTTTATCTCTTACTCAATTGTAATACTTCATTGTAAGAGTGTTTTCTCATAATATAATACAAAGCAAGCATCTACACACCACGGGGGACGTAGCCATAATTGGGTGAACCTCCTTAAATACTTGTGTCAAGTTTCGCAATTTATTTTCGTTCATACATAGCTAGTTCATTGCAATTTCTTTTAGTTCATCAAGTTCTTTAGTATCGTATCGATCCTAGCAACTATTTGAGTTTAATTTTAGGCTCTTCAACATTAGGGTTGTTTGATGTTAGTTTTTCTCTTCCTTTTTAATTGTTATTTTGAGCTGTTTTCTGTTGCTATTGTTACAAACAAATGGATAGACAAACAAATATTACTTTATCATGGATTTCTTTTGTATTCTTTCTTTAATTGATAACTAAATGTTATGAATTTGTTCTTATTTTAAATTGACTATCTTCATGCTCATATTTATTAGAAGTATACAAGTTAATATTATAAAATTTAATAGTGTAAATTGGGGATAACCATAGTTATAAGATTATTACTTGTTGTCTATACTCCTAATATCATGGATAATCTCTGTTATATGCTTATCTGCCTATAATTTGAAAATGAGAGCTTGAGAGCAATGTAGAGATTTGTAGACTCAACAAAAGATGCCATTAATTGGATATTTTTTTCATTTTGAGCTTTTTAGATTAAATGCATTAGAAGTATGGTTGAGGTTTTGATTAGTTTAATTAAGTGGAACGTGTAAAGTCACTATTTAATCTAATTACTCTAGAGTATTCCCAAAATCTTTTTGGCCATTACATATTTTATTTGATGCCATATTTTATACTTCATTCGGTTTCATGCTAACTTTCTTAGCCATATGTTGAACTCTACGTGTGAAATCACTGACACCAACTGCAGATGGACGTGATCTGTAAGTGCGTCATCGTTTAGACTTTGGTCAGATAGAGTGCAATTCTACTTGAGATGACACCAACTGTTGTATTTCTACTATGCTTATTTTTTAGCTCTTTGTGTTGTGAAGTGTGAACTTTTCAACACTCATCATGCTATGGTGAATGGTCATATCATGGATGACTGCGACTTGTTTACATGGAATGCTTTTTCAAAACGTTAGATTATATTTGCAACAATTTGTATTATGTAGTATGCTACTTTATAGATAGACCTTCTCTAGATGCATCGAATAAATTATGTCAAGTTATTAGTGCTTGCTTAAATTCTTATTCCACAAACTTGCAATGTCGATTGCACATATTCTTTTCCACACGATTCGGCTTAATAGGATTCCACATACTGTCATTAAATCTAAAAGTATAACTTGGGGGACCGCGTGTGAAGCACGAAGTCCCACAACTAGTACTTTAAAAACAATGGTGAAATTGGATCTAAATCCAAATTTAAAAATTTAAATTTACCAAACAATAAATTTGAGTCAATTCCAAATTTTCAAATCAAATCATTGTTCTTAAATATGGCATTAAAGAATGAAACTTTAACTTGAAACAAATCCCAAAAAGGAAGAGAACAAAATCACAAGAATTTCGAGATTGATTTGATGAAGTTATTGGTCTAATGGCGTAGGAGTGGTCTAACTTCATTTCAGTTTCTCTCCAATAAAATGGATAATACTCATCTCCATGCATATTATATGTTTTATATGAATAAAACTTGAAGAGATTACAAGTACCGCTATGAGATTAAAGTATTTGCAACCTAATACCAATTTTTAGGAATTGAAATTACAACGAATTTAATTAACTTAAAATAAATAAATAACCTTAAACCGAAGATACTTTATGATGTGAAATCTAAAATAATTAGATTAACAAAAGAGTTAAGGAGGACGGTTTGACCACTACAAGAAAAATAGTTTTGGGCGTCAAAATTATCAATTTGTGGGCGTCACATAACAGGGTGTAGCACAAAGTGTACTTAGGGCGTCACTCAACAATGAATGAAGCACAAGTTGTATTTTAGGCGACATATACAATTTGTGTCGCCCAAAATAATATTATGGGCCACACATAAGTAATAATGTCGCCCAAAATAATATAATGAGCCACACGTAAGTGACGATGTCGCCCAAAATAATATAATGGGCCACGCATATGTAGTAATGTCGCCCAAAACAATAAGTAAAAAATTTAAAATTGAGGTCCCTCCTAAAAACCTAAAACCAAAGTCTGAAATCTAAACTTCCGCCTCCCTCTGTATCGCCTACCATTTTTTCTTCAAACAAAAACCCTAATTCCATCTCCATCTCCATCTCCATCTCCATGTTCAAGGTTTGTTTCCATCTTTAACGTTTCTTTGATTTTTGGTTTTTTTTTCTTTGATTAAGCGGCATAAAGACATAAATAACGATTCAGCGCCTTTTGTTCATCATTATCCCTTGCTTTATTAGATAGACAGACGAATCAGCAGATAAAAGAAGATGAACAAGAAGAATTAATTCCAGCATCCTCGTTTCATCACCAGATTTAGGAAGATGAGCATCATCGTTTCATCAGACCAGCATCAGATTTCTTTCGGTACCTGTTGCTGCTTAATTTCTTTCCATTCTTCAGATTTCTTTCGATCGGTGTGTCTTGCTTTTGTTCTTGTTCGCTTGTTCTTGCACGAACTAAAGGTGCTGTATTTTAGTTTGATGTTTTCTTTGATTCATTTCAGGAGCAAAATAACAGTTGCATCTTAGTTTCATTCTCTTCCAATCTTGTTCTAGATCAATACCTAATTTTCAACCCAAATTAAAGGTATGATTTCTCTTTAACTATCATTCTTTTTGTTTTTTTACATTTTGTTTTGAATTAAAAAGTAGAATTGAAAAGTATACATGTCTCTATACGTTGGTTGAGTTGTATGTGTACAAAGTGTTTGATAAAATGCCACAAAGATTTTTTACAATATATTACCCTAATTTTTTACTCCTATCTTTTTCATGGAATTATTGATTTCATTATTAGGTTTGTCATTGTATCATTAAGGTTTACAAGAAAAAGTATAATGGGATCTTTTGGGGCTGATTGTTTAACATTCCTTTTTCTGATCTGCTGGGCTAGTTGCTGGTTCTGCTATGCTTCTTGTGTGTTGCACAGTTGTTTTTCCGAGCTAGCTTTGTATACTTCTCAATGCTACCTTTATGCTCTATCTTGCTGTGTTGAATATGTTGTGTTGCAATGCTTCTTCAATGTTGATTTAGTTTGCTTGTTGTTTTGTGTAGTAGCTGGGTTTCTCTTTTATTGGCTTTGTTTCTTTTTGTGAACTTCTTAATTGGAAGCTTTGTATAGGTTTTGTAGCAAGCCTTATTTAGCTGAGGATTTTCTTTTGATGGCCACTGTGTTGGCTTGTTAATCAATTGTATTCTTCTAAATTATTAGTTGAGTGTTGTCATTGTTGTCATTTTGGGGTTTCCATTTTGCTTGTTCATCATCGTTGTCATTGTTGTTGAGTGTTGATAATTTGATATAAGTTGTGATTATTATTAAGTTTGATATTTGTGGTTGTAAGTTGTCAAACTTATTAATTGTATGCTTCTAATATTAGATAGAAATTTTATGGATTATTTTATCATTATCAATAATTTTTTCTACTATTATAAAAATAAATCAATGAGTTACTATTGATACTTATCCCAATTGACTGGTTCTAGATTAAACTGTGAGAATTGGCATTACTTATTTTGAATCTATTTTGATGGTGTACAATTATTATTAGTCATTTTGTCATTTTGGTGCGTCGTGAAGTTTTGGACAACTTTATGTATGATATTTTATCATTTTGAATCTACAGTTCAACCGCACGAGGAATATAGTGTTGCTTTTTGGAAAGATTACAATATGGAGGACCTCACAGTATGCTTCGCATTTTCTAGCTTTAGATGAAGTTTCAATTTTGCTGAAACTATTGGACGGGAAATAGCAATGAAGAGGAGATTGTGGCATGATCGAATGTTCTACTTCATGGAACTAATATGATATTTCGTTAATGATGTTGGTTTTTGTGTGTTTATAACATACTTTGTAATTTATGTTTAATTTTATGTCGTTTGTATGTGAACGTTTGTAAGACTTATTATTTGGTAAATACAAATTTATAAAAAAAATTGTAAATTAGTTTTATTGGATTTATATTTATGTAATTTATATTAAAATTAGTTTAAATGTGAAATTTTAAAATCATTTCAATAATCTACGACTCTAATTTGGGCGACAATATAGCAATATGTCGCCTATAAATTTACTTTGGGCTACACATATTGGGTGACGTCGAAAGGTGCTGTTATGGGCAACATATTAGTGCGTAGCACAAGGTGTTGTTGTTTTGGGCGTTACATAGTTAGTGTGGCCCAAGGTACAGTTTGGGCGTCACCTACGGAGTGTGGCCCAAATTGCCTTTTGGGCGACATAATATAACAAATGACGCCCATACCTTGGGCGACGGCGATAGGGCGACAGTGCTCGTGTCATTTTTTCTTTTTGTCGCCTATGTTATGGGCGACACTTTTTCAATTATGGGCGACAAATATTTTTGTTGCCCAAAATCGTTTTTCTTGTAGTGGACTCTGTTGTCAAGGGTTTGAAAACATAGTTAAGGAATTTGTTTGGACTTGTTTTTCAACGAGTTGAGACACGTTTCAAAGGACTGTTTTTCTAGTATTTTTATACTACGAAAATAAAAAGACAAACTAGGAACACTCACTAGATTGTTAAGATTCAAGGATATGCAAGCAAGGTACACTCACTTAATCTTGCTAGGGTGTATTCTTAATTTGAGTAACAATTACTCGAATTCATCATCCAAATTAGTATGTTTGAAACTATCAACAAACTCACTAATTTCGTCAATGATGAGAAAAACTAAAAATTGAAAAACAAGACAAATTCCCTACTGTAGTGTTTAGGAAAAAGTATTTCATTTTGAAATTATGGATTTCAATTATGAAATTATAAATGAAAATTTTGAGAATGACAATGTAACACCCCGATATTTCCCCGTTATATTTAATTATTTACTAGTAATATTATTTTACATAAATAATATTTTTATTTATTTAGTTTGAGCTTGATCATGGTATTTTTCAGTCCTTTTTATTCGGGCCCAAAACTTTTAACCCATTTTCTTCTTTCAAAAATTAAATTAAAAAAATAAATAAAATGAGAAAGAAAAGTGGAGTGTTGACCAGCCATTAGATGGTCTCTTGGAATGGGTGTAACTCCCATTTGAGAATTTGAAAGATCACATAGTTATTCTTGCACTACTTCCTTCATTACTTCCTAAACATTTCTCTTTATTCTATACTTTCTTTACTAAAAACTCAAGAGAAAACCATAGCATATACCACCCTTTCCACACACCACTTCTTCCATTTTTACTCATCATTTTGGTGTTCTTTCATTGAAATTGTAAGTATAATTCTTTAATTATTTTTATTATTAAGTTTCAATTTCAAATATGTGATGTGTGGCATGTGTGAATTTTGGATCCATGATTATTTCTTTTAATGATTTAAAATGATGGTATGAATTTTTATATATGTCTTTATCAATTTTAGTGTTGGATGTTTTTAGGGATTTATTTTATATTAGTATGTTAAGTTAGGATTTGTTGTTATGATGGGTGAATTTAAAGGATGTATAAATATAAATTGTAATTGTTCATGGAAAATTGTGTTGTAGTGTAATAAATTATTTTTAGTGTAGTATGTGAAATTTTAATGTATTAGTGAATGAATTTTGAAGAAAAAAATGGTATTGTAAGAAATGAAGTATTTGGAATCATGAAAATTATTTTTGATATGTGGGCATGAGTTTATGATTTGGATGGTATGGATTTAATAAGTAATATGAACATTGGAATTTGTATGTATTTTTAATAAAAACATGATAAATCCCGTAGGTTTTGAAAATGGTGAAAAAGGGTGTTTTTGGAGCATTTTTGGCTTTGAAATTAGTTTAAAAATACTTATACTATGTTATAAATCATGAAAATTAGTACTCGGGGATTTTGATGCCTTCCGGACGCAACGATGAAGTCGGATTTCCAGTTTGACAGTGTTATGACAAGTTTCTGGACAGATTCATATGCTGTGTTTTTTTAAGTGTTTGATGTGTCTTAGGATTGTGGTGTTTGACTCATGAGATGTGTATGTGTTCTATGTGTGATGGTAGTCGTTAGGGGTGTTCATAACCGGGTACCCGGCTAAACGGGTACCCGGAAAGCCGGGTACCCAATTAGCCGGGTACCTATTTTTCCGGCCCGTGTCCCGGCCCATTTAAAGCGGGTACCCCGATAAAGCGGGTCGGGACACCGGGTACCCGTTTATTTTTTTGGTGATTTTTCGAATTTAATTATTATTTATAAGATCGAATTCCGATTAAATATTAGGCTATATTTAGGCCTTTTTTCCATTTCGTATTGATCAAGCTTGAATTATGGAATAATTGGTATACACTGATTTTTACAATTAAAGGCTAGTATTTATAGATGACTACATTTGCCACCTCATAGTAAATCTAACAACTTATAATGGATACTTCTTTCTTTCTTTCTTTATTACACTGATATTTGTTTGTCCTGCAGCTTGGGAAATTAGGCAAATCAAAAGTTGTTACACTGATATTTCTTTCTTTCTTTATTACAAATTTTACTGAACTCACAAATTTTACACTGATATTTCTTTATATACTCGAACAAGAGGTACTTGACACGAGTGAGACTTGTGTGTTCTTTCTTTATTACACTGATATTTCTTTCTTTCTTTATTACAAATTTTACTCATTCTGCTGTGCAGAAATTTGTGAATATAACTTAGCTGCCGGGTCAAACGGGTACCCGGGTCATAAAATATTCGGCCCATGACCCGACCCGGTTAAGGCGGGTCGGGTACCCGACCCGTGACTTTCAACTTTTTTTGGAATTTAACCCGCCGTTAAGGAGCCTGGTCAGCGGGTCGGCGAGTCGGGTCGGGCGGGTCGGGTAGTTTTGAACACCCCTAGTAGTCGTGTGTATATGTTATGGTTTGCTTTGAAGAGGATGTGAATGTGTTCTTATTTCCGAATACGGTTAAACCTTGTAGAAAGCCGATTCGTGACCGGAAATTGATTAGGACCTTGTGCTTTGTTTGCTTGATCAAGGTACGTACACGCGGCATAGATTCATTGTATATGTTATGTACCATATGATAATGGTAACAAAGGTAAAGTATGGACGTGTAGTATAAATAACGATACGCTTCCCGAATAAGTTATTTTATTATAATATTTTGATAAGCAGAGGTAGTATGACCTCACTAACTTGAAAGTGGACGTAGTATGACGTCAATTGGTGGAAAGAATTACTCGCGGCATATGGAGCCCTATGGGCCACCGCGGGGGTATGCATACTTAACCATAGGCACCGAAGTAGGACGTGTGTCTATGGTAGGGACTTGCTTAGGGGTTAGCTCCCCCTAACGTATTGTCTCGCCTATGGAGTTTGAAGTGGTACAGGCAGTATGGCTGGAAAAGATACAGCGGTATGGCTGATTAACTGAAACAAGAAATTATTAAAGTTATTATCTTTAAATTTATTGTACCCGAATTAAATGAATTACGACTTCTTGCTGACGTGTACTTTTGGTCTTAACGATCCCGCGATGATGTCATTTCCTTCTTGGACAATGATTAGCAGTAAGTTAATTGCAGGTATGGGGGAGTGAGGATTACCCTGGGAGAAATAAATTGCTAGATTCAAGAGTTTGTTATGAACATAAGTTTTCGTATTTTTGAATGTTTGGTTTATGAGGCGTGAACGCTCTCAAGTTGTAAGAAGTAGACCTACCTTTACAAACTTATCCGCTGCTAAGTTTTTCTTTATGTTTAGTAGCTCGTAATAACTCTAATAGAACTCGATCCGCAAGTTTTGTTTCGTTACGAAATCCGTTTTAAACTATCCGTTTAACGTCCTGGTTTGACTCGAACTGTATTTGGTTCTTCAAAAAGTCGTTTTCTCTCTTAAACGATTCGAGTTAAACTACGGGATGTTACAGACAAGGTTTGGGTAGTCATTCTCAAATTCTCAACTATAGCTACTTTAAAAGCAATAGTGGAATTTGATCTAAATTCAAAATTGAATTTTTTTATGATTTGCCAAATAATAAATTAGAACCAATTCCAAATTTTTCAAATGAAATCACGGTTTTCAAACATAGCATACAAGAATTTCAACATCTTAACAAGCAAATGGCTTAAGGTTTTTAACCAAATTTCAAGTCTCAAGTGTATCTTTCTTCATCTCATTGCATAGCCTTATATAGTGTATGCAAATACAAGAAACGCAAACCAAAAGTCTCTAAAAACATACTAAAAGCCACGAAAAATCCCTTGACATACCTAAAGACAATTTGGTTACAAATTATTAAAAACCCTAATAATAAGTTACTACTAATGTTAGTTAAAACTCATTATTTTACTAACTTATTTGCTGAATTTAAAACATAACTTAAAAACCTTGAAATGCTACCCATTGAAATCTTGTAATTCATCTTATGTTGATGCTTGAGATTTGAAACTTTAATTCTTTATAAACCTTTTTCTTGAATGCTTCTAACCCTTGGATAATCCCTCTTGAATTCCAACCATTAAATCTTCAATAGTGGAATTGTGACTAGCAGTAGCCATAGCCCATAGGTACGAAATAACACTCCAAAACGGCAATATTATCTCCTTCAATAGTTATAAAGTCGACATTATGAACCCTGACAGCCATATGGACAAAATTAATGATAATAATCTTAAAATCAAAAACTTTCATTTCATTTAAAGGTTATAATTGATGTAGTAAATGGAAAGAATAAATTCAATAATTACCACCTCTTTAATGGCTCAATTAAGGACGAAATAATATAGCAATATCCCCTCAAACATTCCATATTTATTCAAGAATTAAGTTAGGCATATTCTCCAAGCCATAGAGTGTATTTAGTTTATTTGACTTATTTTAGGAAGATACGTACAACATTTTCAAGCCAAATTAACAAGACACCTTATGTACCTCAAAGACGAATTCTGCTGCCCTTTGAAATTTCTAACAAAGCCTTGACATACAAGTCAAAGTTAGACTCGTATTTAGACCTTTTCTTGTATTCGGACCATTAGTTCATTATAAGACATTAATTTTAACCCCTTGGAGCTTGGTTTCATGTTTTGACCATGAAGACCTCATACATGAAAAAGTGACTATGATAGATTATACATCACTTTAAGACCATATTGTCTACGAAAATCGGATACCAAACCGAGGCACTATTTAGTTTCCTAATAGCGTTATTCCGTCTACTTGGTGCTTTGGCAAAAAACCTAAAATATGTACACTTTTGAAATACAATGATTTGCAATAAAATAATAAGCACTATATAATTAATCTTTGTGAAGTATAAGTGATTTTATTGAGCAAAAATTAGAAGTAAGGTGAAAAGAAGTAACTAATTTCCTTCACACTTTTTTTTTTGTGAAGTATAGTGCTTATAATTTAGGTGAAGTATAAGTGATTATATTGAGCAACAAAACCGGTAATATGTACACTTATGTCATTAGGTGAGAGACGTACACAATAATTCATCATTTTAGTAATTGCACTTATGAATTATTGTGTACGTCTCTCACCTAATGACATTAGGTCATTTCATACAATGTTAGAAATAAACTACCCTTAATCCTATGATCTACTCATTCAAATTAATAGGAAAATTAGTTTTAGGTTATAATTTAAAAAATAACCAACTTATTAAATTAAATATAGCTTTGAAAAACAGCCATGTAACTTCCATACAAGACCCAACCATATATGAAAATGTAAAACAATTAAGCAATTTTAACAAAAAAAATAAAAAAATGTGCTTCGGGTAAATTTAATTTCAAAAATAAACGTTTTTATATCCGAAACTAAGGTTAGATATGTTCGCTGTAAAGTTGAAGTAATGTACAATGTTTTTGTTTTTTTCAGTCCCTTCTAACATTATGACATTGTCCCACTCTTTTTTTTAATTGCTTAGTTGTTTAAAATTTTCGCCATATGTTAAATAAGGCCCAAGAAATTAGCCTTAAAATTAGGCCTTTGAATATGAAAATTTGAAATAGATAAGATTATAAATTAAAAAAAGTAATGGAATAAGACCCTATTCAAACTATACCCAAAACTAAGCGTCAAATTTCCAAGGAGAATTAGGGTTTGTTCAGTTTGAGAAGGGTGTTTGGTAGAATGTAGTTGATTGATTTACTTATGTGAGAGGAATTATGAATATGAAGTGAGTGGGTGAAGAAAAGCTTTTTTTTTAAGGTAGAACCAGTCGCACAGGGAGGAAGAAAGCAAGCTGATGAAGAGAATTTGAAGAACGCAAAGTGAATAGCAGCAGCGTTTTTTTAATTTTTGTAAATGATCCAGAAATTTAAGAGAAAGACCCAGAAATTTAAGTTGGGATTAGGTTTAAATCATTTGATATAATACGTATTATTTGGCACTAGTTTGATATAAATTTATACTTAATGATGGGGCTGAAGCTTGGCTCTGTTTGGGTGACTTTAATTGTTCATTTTCACGTATGAGTGCCCTTATTTTACTCGGAACAATAACTTTAATATTGTTGTTACAATTACAAACTATATTGTTTTTGTTACAAACTTTAGTAATGTTGAAGCAACAAACTCTAGTAATGCCAGTTTGAAATCTACTAGTCACAATTTGAGCATAATTTTATAGTGGTTAACTTTTAAAGTCTATAGCAGTTGAAAGAAATAAATAGAAATTTCTATAGTTGAATGAAAAGCAGTTGGGCGGGAAAATAAATTCTCTAGCAGTGACACGTGGCATAGAATTTTATTGCTTTAGTATAAAAGTTATGATGATTTGTTAGTCTAATATACTTTTTAAATAAAAGGCGCTATTAATAAACATAAAAATAGCTCATTTTACCGAAAAAATAACTATGTTATTTTTCCGGTAAAATGTCATTTTTTTTCGGTAAAATGGTATTGTTGTTATAAGTTAATTTTACTACTTTTGCGAGACTAACAAAGAAAAAAAAAACTTGCTATACAAATAGCCAATTAATTCCATTTTTTTATCTTTATGGACAGATGCATTCAAACACTTCCCAGAATTTTCAAATATTGTCAATTTCATTGTATTTTTCATCCATTGATTCATTAGTTATTGTTTTTGGATTTTTTTTTATATTTTCCCTTTCAATATAAAAAGAACATGACGACACAACATTCCCACGAACTCGAACATTTTACAATAACACAAATAATGCATCAAAGCCTCAAAATATTTAGCATTATAAACTCTACCACTGTAGTTGTCATTTACTTGGATTTGTTTCATATCATTTTTTGTTTATTTATATTTGTTATTCACTAATCAAAATTTAATTAGTGATGGTAGAAATTTGAAAATTTTCTTGATTAGAAACTTGTTAAATCGTAACGAGGTTATGAATCGTAATAAGTTTCGTAAACTTTGGAGACAAAACTTAAAGTTGAGCAACTACCGATAATAGTTCGAGAAAATTTTAATTATTATCCAATCACATTATTTAACCATGATGAGAATAAATTAAATATTTCATGCACATATACAAGTGATTTTTAAACATGAAATACAAGTTATATAACTTGTTACATGTACAACAATTTTTACCCAAACTTTAAACTATCTTAGATAAAGCTTTCCTGCACTATAATAGACCAAAATGAGACAAAAATCACTTCATAAACAGCCCCAAACAGCAGCCCCAATTGCTGTCCTAAATCCCCTTTATAGCCCTTTATACACTTACATACACTACCTAAACACTCTACCCAAAACCCCTTTTGTTCTAACCTAGATTATGCATCATTACAAGCATGCAAGCAGAGGCGGACCCACTAAGAGACAAGGGGGTACAGTTGTACCCCCAGTTTGAAAAAAAAAATCAGAAAAAATAAAAAAAAAATAAAAAAAAATTAAGAAACCCTATTCTCCAGTCTCCTCTCCAAACTCGCCTCTCCCTTCTCACTCTCGCCCACGCAGACGCACTTTCTGCCCTTTTCAGCACTCTCGACCAGACACCAGTCGACCACCGCCACCAGTCCAGCGCCACCAGCACCCGACCACCGCCCCACCGCCTCCTGCCTGGCTGCCTCCACTTTCTCCAATTCTCCATTTGAGGCAAATTCCCTAATTCACTAAATAGAAAAACTCCATTTGAATTTTAAAGTTTCAATTTTATTCTCTATGATTGAAATTGCTTAAATAAGTTGTTGTTGTTGTTGGCTTGTTGCTTAATTTATGTTATTTTATTTATCAAATTAGTGTTTGTGTAAATGTGTAATTGCCAATTACTCAATTAGGTTTTCAAATTTCAAATTCATGCCATGGGACTATGAGTTGTTAGTGTTTGTATAATTGTGTTGATTGAAAATTGAAATTGGTAATTGTGTTGCTTGAAAATTGAAATTGGTAATTGTAATTGTGTTGCTTGAAAATTGAAATTGCTTGAAAATTAGAATTGACAATTAATTCATGTATTTAAATTAATTAGGAAATGTCAAGTAATTCAAGTTCAAAGAAGTCAATTGCAGGGGATAAACAACCCAATCTTCGTGAATTTTTGTTTAAAAGAATGAAATCTCAAGGAACATTTAATGAAAGCATTGACTCTCCATCACCTCCTTTAAGTTCCCCTCAAAGTGAAGATGTTAATATGGAAGTAGGTGGTTCAAGTGCTTGTGATGAACCATTGGATGATGATTGGGTGTATGATGTTGAACTTCTTCCTCATGACCCGGGATTGAGAAAAAACATAATGGATTATCCCCAAAATGAAAGAAATCCTGTTAGGAGAGCTTATATTCTTAGAGGCCCTTGCCAACCAAAAACACATGATTTCCCTCAAAGACAAGTAGGTGGTTTGCGCCGTTTTAGTGTCAATTGGTTCAAAAAATGGGATTGGCTTGAATATAGTGTTGAAAAAGATGCTGCATTTTGCTTTGTTTGTTATTTGTTCAAGAGGGATGTTGAAATAAACAATGGGGGAGATGCATTCGTTAATGGAGGGTTTAGAGGGTGGAATAAATCGGATAGGTTTCAAAAGCATGTTGGTGGAATTAAAATTGCTCACAATGTTGCTTATGAGAAATATGTGAATCTAAGAGATGCAAAAAAAAAAAAAACTCAATTGAAGTTTTGTTTGATAATGCGAGTCAGTCTTAAATGGATTCAAATCATATTCGTTTGAATGCATCCTTAACTTGTTTGAGATTTCTTTTGGGTCAAGGTTTGGCATTCCGGGGACATGATGAAAGTGAGGAATCATATAGTAGGGGTAACTTTCTTGAGCTTTTGAAGTGGTTAGGGGGGAAGGTTGACGAAATAAGAAAACATACTTTCCAAAATGCACCCAAAAATTGTCAATTGACCTCTCCCAAAATTCAAAAAGATATTATCAATTGTTGTGCAAAAGAGACTACCAAACGCATAATAGAAGAGGTTGGAGATGATTACTTTTCTATTTTGGCTGATGAATCAAGTGATGTGTCTAAAAAAGAACAACTAGCTCTTGTTTTGCGGTTTGTTAATAGAGAAAGTGGATCGGTAGTGGAACGCTTTTTAGGCATTGTACATGTGGATGATACAAGTGCTTTGTCTCTTAAAGATGTCATTTTGTCCTTGCTTATGGAACATTCATTGAGTCCATCCATGATAAGAGGTCAAGGTTATGATGGGGCAAGTAACATGAGAGGTGAAATCAATGGCCTTAAGACTTTGATTATGAATGATACTCCAAGAGCCTACTACATTCATTGTTTAAAGATGGCATAACGTTGGACCCCGAGAAGATAAAGGCTATCATTGATTGGCCAGCACCGACTATTGTAACTGAGGTTAGAAGCTTTATGGGTTTGGCAGGTTATTACCGAAGATATGTTGATGGGTTTTCTAAGATCGCACTACCAATCACCAGTTTGGTCCGAAAGAATACCAAGTTTGCGTGGTCACAAAAGTGAGAAGATGCTTTCCTAGAATTGAAAAAGAGGTTGACAACGGCTCCAGTGCTAATATTGCCTGAGGATGGGAAAGAGTTCACGGTATATAGTGATACATCTTTAGAAGGCTTGGGTTGTGTACTCATGCAAGAGGGGAAGGTGATTGCCTACGCATCGTGACAATTGAGGCTGAATGAGAAGAACTACCCGGTGCACGATTTGGAATTAGCAGGAGTTATATTTGCCTTAAAAATTTGGAGGCATTATCTCTACAACATTACTTGCAAGATCTACACCGATCACAAGAGTTTGACTTATCTGTTTACACAGAAGGAGCTTAACATGAGGCAAAGGAGGTGGCTAGAATTGATGAAAGGTTACGACCTCACTTTGGAATATCATCCCGGAAAAGCAAACCGTGTAGCAGATGCCTTAAGCCGAAAACCGAGGATGGTCATAAATGGACTAATTTCACTACCTACGAAATCTATAAGGAGATGAAGGAGCTAGAATTGATTGTGGTTATGAAGGGATCGTATGATAGTGTTCTCAATGCTATCACTAGTGGAAAAAAAGCTATTGGTTGCGGCTAATTGGCTGCGGTTTTAAGATTTACGTAGCCAATAGACAAAAGTAAAAAAAAAATCATTAAAGGCTGCGGTTATGAAGGTTGTCCGCAGCCAATAGTCCATGACACACTTTGTATGTCCGCAACCAATAGTCCATTTAAAAAAAAGCCCAGCCCAAAAAAAACCCTATTAGTATTCACCTTCATCTCTTCTTCTTATATAAAACGAAATAAAACCCTAATTTTAAAACTGATTTGCGCCTCTTCATTCTCTGCGCCTATTCTTTCTCACTTCTTTGCGCATGATCTTCCCTAAGTCTTCATAAATCCATCTAAAGTAATCCCTTTGATTTTCCATTCCTTTGTAATCCCTTTGATTTTCCATTCCTTTGTAATCCCTTTGATTTTCCATGGCTTTAAATCTTCATAAATCCATCTAAAGTAATCTGGGCATGAAGATGGTCTTCTTTAAATCGATATAGGCGCTGTCTATATGGTCTCCTTCTTCATGCAAATGACTTCTTCACGCCTTCATTAATGGGTATTTTAGATTTGTTTATTGTTCTTTGTTCTGGGTTTCATTTGTAATCGTTTTTTTTTATTTTAAAGATTTCATTTATTGTATTTTAATTTGTAATTTCGTTTATTGTTCTTTGTTCTGGGTAATCTGGGTAATCGTTTTTTGTATTTTAATTTTATTTGTAATTTTTGTATTTTAATTTTTGTATTTTAATTTCATTTGTAATCGTTTTTTATATTTTAATGTTGATCTTGTTCTTGTTCTTTAATTTTTGTTCTCCATTCTTGTTCTTGTAGATCTTGTTCTTGTTCTTTAATTTTTGTATTTCCATTCTTGTTCTTGTTCTTCACGCAGATGACTTCTTCACGCCTTCATTGTATTTTAATTTTTGTATCTCCATTCTTGTTCTTGTATTTTAATGTAGATCTTGATTCTAGATCTGGAATTTTTTTTTTTATTTGTAAAATGACTAAAGGGCTGCAGTTGTAAATGTCCGCAACCAATGGTTTTTTTTTTGAAAAATGACTAAAGGCTGCGGTTGTAATGTCTGCAGCCAATAATAAAATCTCATTTGCTGCTATTCCAAGGGCTGTGAGGTAAAACCGCATCCAATAACGGTCAAAAAACCGCAGCCATTGACGTTTTTTCCACTAATGTATGAGTACAACGCCGAGTCTACATGAGGAGATACGTGATTTACAACAGTATGATGACTTCTTGTCAAAGTTGAAGATTGGTATTGAAAAGGGTGCGGTTAAAGACTTCAGCATTACTAAAGATGGGAGCATTTATCTAGAGGGAAGGTTATGCGTGCCCCGAGATCCTGAATTGATAGAGAAAATACTCAAGGAGGCACATTCGACTATGTATTCTGTCCACCTAGGACGTGATAAGATGCTAGCAGATCTGAAACAATACTTTTGGTGGATGAACATGAAGAAGGATGTCGAGAATTTCATAGCTCGATGTCTAGTATGTCATCAAGTCAAGATTGACCATCAGCGCACTCCAGGGGAATTGCAACCACTTCCTGTGCCTGAGTGGAAGTGGGAATCAGTGAGTATGGACTTTGTTGTGGGATTGCCACGTTCGAGAAGGGGAAATGATTCTATTTGGGTGATTGTTGATCGACTCACTAAGACTGCCAGATTTATTCCTGCTAAAGTAACTTGGAAAGCAAAATAATTAGCCGATGCTTATGTGAAAGAAGTATTTAGACTACATGGTGTACCGAAGACAATAGTTTCAGATCGGGATACAAAATTTGTGGCTCATTTTTGGAATGAGCTACAAAGGGCATTCGGCACAACCCTAAATTACAGCACCGCTTTTCACCCAGCTACAGATGGGCAGACAGAGAGGACCATCCAGACTCTAGAGGATATAATTCGGGCATGTGCCCTTGATTTCCAGTGTTCGTGGGAAGACATCTTACCATTGGTAGAATTCTCTTACAACAATAGTTACCAGAGCAGTATGGGTATGGCTCCGTATGAGGCCTTGTATGGCCAAAGGTGTAGGACACCGCTTTGCAGGGATACCGGAAGGCCCGGCGTGGTCGTTGGACCAGAGATGATAAGAGAGACCGCAGAACAAGTCAGAATCATTAGAGATCGGATAAAGGCTGCCCAAGATCGACAGAAGTCCTACGCAGATCCTAGGAGGAGGAAACTTGAGTTCCAAGTCGGTGAGAAGGTGTTCCTTAAAGTCTCGCCAACGAAGGGAGTCAAGAGGTTCGGAATGCAAGGGAAGCTTGACCCTCAGTATGTTGGACCTTATGAGATTTTCCGCAGAATTGGGGAAGTAGCTTGTTAGTTAGCACTACCACCACAGTTAGCTAAGGTTCACAATGTGTTCCATGTATCACAATTGCGCCGGTATGTATTTGATCCATCACACATTCTCCAGCATGAGCCGATTCAACTTGTTGAGAACTTGCAGTGTGTGGAGAAGCCTGTAAGGGTTCTAGGTCGAGAGGTTATAAAACTCCGTAGCCGCACGATTCCACTTGTTAAAGTGTTATGGAGTGGACAGGATGACGACAGTGCTACTTGGGAAAAAGAGGACGACATGTTAATTAGATACCCTTACTTATTTGAGTGATGTATTTATAACCAATTAGTTTGAGTTAGTTTCGAGGACGAAACTCTTGTAAGAAGGGAACACAGAAACAATCGCATTATTAATGAGATTTCATTAGTCATTTTAGCCTCTAATAATTTTTGTTTTTTAATATTTGTTATGCACTAATTAAAATTTAATTAGTGATGGTAGAAATTTGAAAATTTTCTACGATGATTAGAAACTTGTTAAATCGTAACGTGGTTATGAATCGTAATAAGTAACGTAAACTTTGGAGACAAAACTTAAAGTTGAGCAACTACCGATAATAGTTCGAGAAAATTTTAATTATTATCCAATCACATTATTTAACCATATTGAGAATAAATTAAATATTTCATGCACATATACAAGTGATTTTTAAACATGAAATACAAGTTATATAACTTGTTACATGTACAACAATTTTTACCCAAACTTTAAACTATCTTAGATAAACCTTTCCTGCACTATAATAGACCAAAATGAGACAAAAATCACTTCAAAAACAGCCTCAAACAGCAGCCCCAATTGCTGTCCTAAACCCCCTTTATAGCCCTTTATACACTTACATACACTACCTAAACACTCTACCCAAAATCCCTTTTGTTCTAACCTAGATTATGCATCATTACAAACATGCAAGACACTAATATTTGAAGCAACAACATTCTATTTTCTGAAAAAGAATTCAGCCATAAACACCTAACTCATTGCTCCCAAGTTCATCCATGAACAAACACAAGCATCCTTTAAACATTCAACTACTAAAACACCTTCTTTTCTCATCAAATCTTCTTCAAAAACACGTCTAAAACTTCTGAAAATTTATGTTTAGAAACTCAAATATTCCATAAAAATAATCCTTCATTTCAAGAGCTTTCCATATAGATACCAAACTTGAAGAAATCCACTAAGTATAGAGTAAGTTATGATAATTTCTTTATTCCACTAGTTTTTGTTAAAAACTTGTTCATGAAGAACACTTTTACATGAATCTTTCTATAAACTAAGATCATTTTAATTTGGATATTTTGTGTCTAAAACTAAGAAAAATTATCACTTATAAAATCTCTATAATAAAAAAAATGTTCTTTTCACAAACTTATATATTATCTTACTTTAAAAATTTAAGTAAAATTATGAGACTTGATTAAGTATGTTGCTCAACATAATAAGTATACTTCAAATATGTTAAAATCATCACAAGTATTAGTTTAACAACTCCAACTAAGGAAAGTTAAGTGCATGTTAGAAATCCAAAATTATTATTGATTTTTCGATGAATGCAATATGTTTAGTTGAAGAGTTGGAGTTGAGACTTGAAGGGCAATGACCCGAAGTTGGAACCACTTCTAAGAACGCATTGGAGCCAAGGCCGGCTAATACCTTGTGCAAGCTGTGGCTTAGCATAGGGCCCCATAATTTGGAGGGCCTCCATATTATAGTTGTCCATTTGAATTAATTGTGGTTGTAAAGAGCAAAAAGAGTAAGAGAGAGCCAGGAGAGGAAAAAGAGAGTAAATTGAAACAGAACACAACTAAGACCAGAACCTCCATAAGAGTATCCATTGCAATCATGGCTTTACTACAGTGAACATCCTCTTCTTTAAAGGCGTGCAAGAGGTAGGAGAAAGGGAAAATATGTTCATTAATTTTTAAATGAGTCGGTCTCACAGTGAGACCATCTTTATCGGGCTGGCCTAATATATACTTTTTTGTCTTAAAATGATAACTTGTAACGTTAAAGTGATCACTTATAATTTTAATATAATTACTTTTTGTAGTCTTAAAATGATTAAATTGTACTCCCTTTTATTCATAAAGAATGAAACATTTGGGTTTTGCATCAAAACCAAGGAGGGGTGAAGGACCACTTAAAAGTGAGTGGAAAACTCTCTTTTTCCATAAAGGCCATTGATATTTATGGGGTTTTTATGTTGTTGTAGTAAGGGTAAAAGGGTAAAAAAAATGACAAAAATAGAAATGAGACATTTTTAGTGAATTGACCCAATAAGAAAATATCTCATTCTCTATGAATAAGAGGGAGTATAAAAAAGTCAAATACAGCAATTATAACGGTTATGAAATAATGAAACAATATTTCTTGTTGACTAGTATTTTTTTTAAAATGAATATTTCTTGTTGGCATACTAAATTTTATACTTTATTTTTCCTTTTTTATTGTAATATTAAGTTGCTAAGTGCATGCATATAAAAATTTTGGTTTGCCATTTCATCTAAAGATCTTTATAAAAAAATATTTGTAAAAGTGCTAGAAGAATGACATTTTTACATAAACTTAAATTGTATTAGAATGTAATTTCTAATAAAATAAAAGATAAGTTTTCAGTGCTTTTTATAAAGTATTTTGAAATAAATTATCAAAATTGAATTTTAATATTGAGGGCCCAAAATTCAAAAATTAGAACAGGGCCTTCGAAATGTTTAAGACGGCCCTGATTGGAGCTTACGTAGGAGCTTACGAAATACTTATATAGGCTTGGAGTCGAGGTATGTCACATGGGGTGATTTTTAAAGGGTTTAAGAACAAGTTTGGAAAGTTTTGTATAAACTTGTTTTTTTAAAAAAAAAAATAAAATTCCCAAAGAAAAGTTCTTAAATCTTGAAAAATGATATCAAAATGATAGTTTTGAGTATGCAATGATTTATTACATGTATTATTATTGTGGGCATCTGATACACGCGCTTATCACGCGTGATTTGCACCGATAATAATTGATTTCAATTCATTATTGTGCATATCTTACTTAACTTAGGCCTTCAATCGTCAAATTTTATGCTTTACGCTTGTGGTGTAGTGGTTTCATTGATTTCAGGTGTTTTTAGCCAATTTCGAGGAGGTTTTAAGGTGATCGGACGCTTAATGGACTTCGGAATTCAAAACCCGAACCTTCGGATTAAAAGCAATAAATCTTGCTGAAAATTCAAGAAGGGGTCGAACATGGTCGACTGGGGTCGACCCCGTAGCTGTGCAAAATTTCAAGATCCAACACTTAGAAAATTTTCTAAGTCAAAAAATTGCCCAGCACTGAACCAGTCGACCGGTCGACTGGGAGGAGTTGGCTCGACTGGTTCAGGCCCGACAGCTACAGTTCCCATTTTTGTCCGTCTACTTTTGCCTCTTGCTTCCACCACTCCTTTTCCTTGCGTGCTTCAGCCTTCCCCTCCTGTGCACCTGTTCCCCATGATGAAGAGGGTTGCTTGCTTGACCACCTTGGCAATGATGATGAATGCAAGTGGGGGAGCCTCTTGTTTTGGCTATATAATGACCCATTTCTGAAGAAAAGAAGGACACACCATTTCAGCACACAAGTTGAACCTTACTCTATTCTCTCTTCTTTCTAAGTTTATTAGCATATTTGTAAGTTTAAGTGCTCATCCATTCCAGAAATTTGTAGTAGTTCATTCATCAAACACTTTCCTTTGGTACTTTTATCTTTAGAACTTAAGCATTAGGTTTGTAACTTAACCATTAAACACTAGTAGTTTGTAGTACTTTTCCTTTGGCAATACATCAAACATTTTCCAGAAATTGTGGGTTTAATTTAGCATTTGGTTTGAATTATTCCTTGGGTTTGAATATTGAAAGATCTTGCTCATTTGTGTGATTGCCACCCTCCTCCTTAGTTGAGGGAAGTAAGTATTCTTAACTTAATTTTCTTCTTTGTTGTTGTTTGCTCTAGGAATATGATGATATTTTATGTGCTTGTGTTAATAATAAACATGAGTGAGTAGTTATCTTTCTAGAGTTTGGGGATGTAGTAAGCTAATTATTTTGCTTATGGGGTAATGGGTTGATCATGAATATGTACATGAAAGAATATGTGAGTTCCATGGTAAGAAATCGAAAGCCCATTTCGATCTCCATACATGGACAATTTATGTTGCTTGAATGTTTGAATGCTTGGGGAAATATGAATTTATGCTAGTAATGGTAGTAATCAGTCCCTTCTCTCTCTCTCTCTAGAAGTGTAAGGGTTTTCTCTAGTCTTGGTACTAGTTCTTTCCTCTTGGGGGGTTCTTCCGGTGTCCTTGCCGGTTGTCTTTGGGTTTTTTGTGGTGTTGTGCGGGAGTGATTGGGTTGTTTCTTCGGTGGGGATTGGGTTTCTGTTTTTTCTTGATTTTTTTTGGTGGTTTCTTGGATATGGAGGCACTTTTGGAGGGAGTTCTTGATAGGAATGAGTATTGTTCTTAAGGAGGTGGCGAGCCCCACAATATGGGCTCTCGGGTCTTAATGATGGTGATAATCTCTTGGAATTGTCGGGGTCTTGGGGGTGCCGTGACAATTAATGCTTTATTTTCGTTGGTTCGAAAATATTCCCCTTCGATGTTATTTATTAGTGAAACTAAAAGTCATAAAAAGGAGGTTAGGAGGATTAAGGAAAAATTGGGTTTTGATAAATGTGATAGTGTTGATGCGAATGGTCGGGCGGGGGGTCTTGCTTTATTTTGGAAGGAGGAGCTTGAAGTTTCTATTCGGTCGATGGATGCGCATCATATTGATTGTTGGGTTAAAGAAGTGGATGTGGGTCGTTCGTGGAGGTTTACGGGTGTGTATGGGTGGTCGGAGGGAGGGCTTAAATTTCACACGTGGGATATGCTTAATAAACTTGGTGATGGGTGGAATGGGCCATGGGTGGTGGGGGGGCGATTTTAATGCTATCCTTAAAGAATCGGAGAAAAGTGGTGGGGGGTCCGTGTAATTTCAATGATTTGTATGATTTTAGGGGGTGCCTTGATAAAAATGATTTGCGGGATATTAATTCGGTTGGGCATCCTTTTACTTGGAGCAACAATCGGGTGGATGGGTTTATTGAAGAGAAGCTTGATAGGTTTGTGGCTAATTTGGGGTGGTGGGATCTTTTTCCATGGGCTAAGGTGGAGAATGTTGTGTGGGATGGTTCGGATCACATTCCCATTATTTTATTTTTAAAAGATCAAGAGGAGGAGGAGCGTGATTCTTTTAAAGATGCTAGTAAACCTTTTCGTTTTGAGGCCCGGTGGTTACATCATGATGATTTTGAGGATAGTTTTAAAAATATTTGGGGTCTTTCTAGGGATAAGAATAGGGGGCAATGGTGTGAGGTGGTGGACGAGTGTGGGGTGCGCCTAAAGAAGTGGCATAGGGAGGTTTTTTCGGTTTCTCAAAGGCGTATGGGTTGGTTGATGAAGAGGCTTAAGGAGGTTCGTAAGATGGTCCAATCTCCGGTGGTTGTGGAGGAGAGTCGAAGGGTTGAAAGGGAGCTTCGGTTATTAAGAAAACAAGAGGAGACAGGGGCTTGGCAAAGGTGTAGGCCTTATGTTCTTCGGGATGGAGATAGAAATACGGCATATTTCCATGCGAAAGCGGCTTTTCGTAGGAAACGTAATCGTATTAAAATGCTGGAGGATTCGATGGGCATCAAACATAGAAGACGAGAAGGGTTGCACAAGGTGGTTCTTGATTATTTTTCCAATTTATTTTCCTCTTCGCGTCCGGAGATTTCTATTGATATGGTTGATTTTATGACGGTGAGATTATCGGCGGAGATGGTGGCTCATTTGGAGAGGCCGTTTATTAGAGAGGAGGTGGAAAAAGCGTTGGGGGAGATGCATCCGGGAAAATCGCCCGGGCCCGATGGTTTGCCGGCGTTATTTTATAAAAAGTTTTGGGGGACGGTGGGTGAGGATATTTGTGAAGTGGTTCTTGATTTCTTGAATCATGGTAGGTTGCCTAAGGGGATTAATTCGACTCATGTGGCCCTTATTCCTAAGACGAAATGTCCGACTAAGATGACTGAATTGAGACCGATTAGCCTTTGTAACGTCTCCTACAAACTCATATCGAAGACGTTAGCTAACCGTTTAAAAGTGATTCTTCCCTCCGTGATCGATGAGAATCAAAGCGCCTTTGTGCCGGGGCGGCTTATTTCCGATAATATAATTTTATCTTCTGAAATGTTCCATTTTATGCGTCAATCTCAAGCGAAGAAAAGAGGTTTCATGGCCTTAAAACTCGATATGAGTAAGGCATATGATCGAATTGAATGGGATTTTTTGGCGTGTATGATGCTTCGTATGGGTTTTCCCGCTATTTTTGTTGATCGGATTATGAAGTGTGTCACGACAGTCGAGTATGCTTTTTTAATAAATGGGGAAGTATCGGATTCTATTGTTCCTTCGAGGGGTCTTCATCAAGGGGACCCCCTATCCCCATATTTGTTTTTAATTTGTGCCGAGGGTCTTGGTGCGCTTATAAAAAAGGCGCAAGAGGATGGGACTATTCATGGGGTGTCGATTGCTAGAAATGCTCCTTTACTTACTCATCTTTTTTTCGCCGACGATAGCATGATTTTTTGTCGGGCTAATGAAGGGGAAGCTGCGGCTATCTTGGGAATCTTGAAACATTATGAGGTTTTGTCGGGTCAAGTGGTAAACATGGATAAAAGTGAAGTTTCTTTCAGTCAGCGGCTCTCTTGTGATGTTAAACGGCGGGTTGGTATGGTTTTGGGGTTTAAAGAAGTTTCTAGCCATGATAAATACCTTGGGCTTCCTACACTTTTTAAAAGATCAAAAAAGATTTCGTTCTCCGATATTAAAGAAAGAATTTGGAAGAAATTAAAGGGGTGGAAGGAGAAATTACTCTCTAAAGCGGGCAAAGAAGTTCTTATTAAAGCGGTGGCCCAAGCAATTCCGAATTACGCTATGAGTTGCTTTAAGTTGCCGAAAGTATTTTGTGAAGATGTCGAGCGTATTATCCGGCATTTTTGGTGGGGTAATTCCAATTCCAAGAGGGGTGTTTCTTGGAAGGCTTGGAAGGACCTTTGTAGGCCAAAAGGTGAAGGTGGGATGGGTTTTCGGGATTTGGATCTTTTTAATTCGGCTCTTTTGGCCAAACAATTTTGGAGGATTCATTGTTGTCTGAATTCTTTGTTAGCTCGTGTTTTAAAGGCTCGTTATTTTCCGAATTCTTCTTTGTGGGAGTCGCCGGTTGGTTTTAATCCTAGTTATTCTTGGAGAAGTATTTGGGGATCGAGGTCGCTTTTGAATCAAGGTGTTAGGTGGAAGGTGGGGAATGGGTGTTTGGTGCGCATTTGGAAAGATGCTTGGCTTGGGGGAGGCGGTTCGGGGCGGATTATTTCTCCTCATTATGTTTTGGACGAGAATGCCACGGTTAATTCTTTGATCGACGTTGAAAAGGGTATGTGGAATTTTAATCTTTTATCCGATATTTTTTACCTATTGATGTTGATAGGATTATTCGTACTCCGATTGGTCCCTCTAATTCTTCCGATGAGCGGGTTTGGGCTTTTAGCAAGGATGGTATTTGTCGGGTTCGTGATCTTTATTGGTTAGGGATTCAAAATCGGTCCTATGCTTGTTGTTCTAAGGGGCCCGATTTAGTATGGAATAAAATTTGGAATTTAAAAATTCATCCGAAGGCTAAGATGTTTGTTTGGAGAGCGGTTTGGGACATTCTTCCGAATGGTAGGAATCTTTGCAAAAAAGGTATTCCGAATGTTGAAGGGAATGGGTGTTGTAAGAGGTGTGGGCTTGCTGAAACTGGGCCGCATGCTTTATTTCTTTGTGAGTGGGATAGGCAGGTGTGGCGGCTTGGGATGGGGAGAGAAGATTTGGGCCGGTTTGCTGATTTTAGGGAGTTATTGGGCTACTGTTTTGAGTTCAAAGGCAAAGAGGAAGTGGAGCTTATTTGTATGATGGCTTGGCAAGTTTGGTGTGCCCGAAATGAATTTTACTTCGAGAATTTTGGTGGGTCCCCGGAATTGTGTTTTAAACGTGCTTGTGATTTGCTTCATGAATTCCATAAGGCGAATGATTGTGGTTCTAGCCAAAAGGTGCGAAGGCCTAATATGAAATGGGTTCCTCCGGAGCCGGGTGGTATTAAAATTAATGTGGATGCCGCGGTTATGAGTGAGGAGGATCGTTTTGGGATAGGAATTGTGGCCCGTGATAGTGAAGGTCGTGTTATTTTTTCGGCTGCTAAGACCGTATGGCCGTTTGTCTCGGTGGAGCGTGCGGAGTTATGTGCTTTTCTATGGGCCGTGGAGATTGCTTTGGATCGTAATTGGGCTAATGTCTTCTTTGAAGGGGATGCCCAAGTTGTTGTTAGGGCCCTTCAAGGGGCTATTTTTAGGAGTTTTCATTCTCAAATTGTCGTTGATAATATTCGAGGCCTTGTGTCTAAGATTAGTGGGGCCAAGTTTCTTTTTTGTTTCCGGGAGGCTAATTGTGTTGCTCACCGTCTAGCGAGTTGGGCTAAGGCGAGTGTTTGTAATAAGGAGTGGTGCGATGGAGGTCCGGTTTGGATCTCGGATCTTGTACTTTTTGATTTTGATGAGTAATAAAGTTTAGCCTCGTTCTGATTTTCAAAAAAAAAATGAATTTATGCTAGTAATGAGTAGCCCGGAAGCTAACTTTATTAGGATTCCTTTGAGGCCTAGCCCGTCCTTAGGATGATGAACCATGTCTATCTTGTATGATTCTTTCTTGTTTTAACATAAATTGGAGGTCAAGAGCATGTATTAGGGAGTCATTAGTATGGTCGAGTTATACGCCCAGAAGCCGAATCTCCTAAACCATATTAGTGACTATATAGTTCCTATGCCCAGAAGTTGTGGAGCTTTATTAGAAAGACCTTTCTTATCATACAATAGTTAAAAACATATTTTCAACCCATCCCTTTATGATGTGCTCGATTTAGAGCACATTTACAGCCCTACTTTGGTGTCTTATCTCGGTGTTTTTATATTGTTTTATGCTCTATACACTCGATTTTACCTTGATCTTGTCTCCATGGTGTTTAGAGATCATTTCAGGTGTTTTCGGGAGATTTCGAGGTGATTCGGGTTGAGTTCGAGGCATAGACATCAAAGTCGAAGATAATGCACGCGTTTCGAGGTGCTCACATGTGTTTCGGGTCATCCCCGAAGATATCACGATGACCGAAGCTCGTTTCGAGGTGATTCGGGTTAGTTTGAGGCTTAGACGTCAAAACCGAGGAAGTGGCACGCGTTTCGAGGCTCCCACAAGTGTTTCGGGTCATCCCCGAAAGTATCGAAAATACGGAGCTCGATTGATAATGGTTTGAAGGCTTAAAGTGACCAAAAGGCTCACATTCGGTCGAATGTGAACAGCCTTCGGTCGAATCCTGCCCTCACAGCCCAAGACCAAAGCAAACAGCTACTGGAAATGGCGAATCCAGCCCATTCGGGCGAATTTGTGTAGCTTCGGGCGAACCAATCCCAGCTTCGGTCGAATCCAAAGAAACGCCCAGCCAAGTCAACTTTCAACGCATTTTCACTTCGGGCGAATGTGGTCCAGATTCGGTCGAATCTGGCCAATTCGGGCGAATTTCTCCTAGCTTCGGGCGAATCTCCTGATTTCAGCGCAGCACGTTTTTCGTTTTAAGCTTTCCACGTAGGATATTTTTAGGGCTTTTAACCCCAACTCTTGTAGCCTATTTAAGGGCACTCTTAGGGTCATAAACCCGATGACTTGATTGGGAGAAACTCTCCCTCTCTTGTTCATCATTTTATTGCTTTTCTTCTTCATTTATGCCCTAGTTTAGTTTTATGTTTTCTCTAATGCTTTGTTCTTCATTTTTGTTCCTCCATTTATGTAAGTTTACATTTCCTCGCTTTCATTAATGTCATTTATTACTTTCATTTAATGCTTTCTCTTATTGCTTTCTCTATTGCTTTCATTTAATGCTTTGTAGTGTAGAGTTTAATGTTTTCATGTCTTTTCCTTCTCTATGCTTTCTCTTTAATGTCTTTATCACTTTTGCTTCTTTAAATGCTTTATAGAATAGATTTAATGTTTTCTATCTTCTTGTTTCTTCCTTTCCATATGCTAGAGTAGATTTTAGGGTTTTGGGTTAGAGAAATCCTAGGGTTTTGGTCTTGTGTTTAATGTTTAGGAAGATGTTTGAGGATGATGTTGGTTTGATTGATTGATATTCGTTGCATATCTTGTCCTGCCACTCCTTAGTGAGACATAGGGCAATTATGGGTCGTTCGTATAGACTATAGGTCGTCAACTTCCCCATGCCAACTAGAGTGTCTCGATTGACCTTCGTTCAACCTCCTTCGACCTAGCCTATCTATATTTCCAATGGACCTACCTAGGATGGACCTAGCCTAAGCCCGCTTTCTTTCATTGTTTGTTTTTATCATTAGTTTAGTTCACACACCCACCTTCTTACCAACCATCAACCTTTCCCACACACCAACTCTTTAGTCTAGCATCCCTTGTTCTTTGTGGTTCGACCCCCGACTTACCGCTATACTCGCTATAGTTGTATTTAGGGTGTTTATAAATGTGTTTGATTAGCCAAGGTTATTAGCGTATAACGACGCGCTTAAAAACCCGTTATCACTTTAGCAAACTAAGAAGCTAAAATTCCCAAACTCTAGTCTTTTTATATCTTGTTTAAAACTAGAAATTTGAAACTTGTTGTCACTACAAAAACTCAAAAATCATAAACCTTTTTGTCATTATACTCTTTTTGTCACAAAATCATTTCCCTGTGAACCGACCCCTTACTTACCACTAATGCTAGTCATTAGGGTTATTTAAGGAGAACAAAATTGATTGTGTAGACCGGACCTAGTTAAACGATCAACCAAGGTTGTCAGGATCGGGATTCTACGCAGGATCGAAATCATTAGGTGGGATCGGATCGTTGGATCGGATCGTAGGATCGGTCGATTCTACAAATTTGTAGAATTAACAAGTTTTATCATGACCATGCTTATTGTTTGATGATTTTCAATATAAAAAAGCACTAAAAACACATCTTTTTTAATACTATGTGTGGATTAAACATAATAGCTTCTTCATCATCATAATCGTTGTCAAAATACAAGTTTAAAAATAATGTCAACACATCCAATAAAATGAAGATTCAAATTAACAAATAACAAATAGGTTCATAACAAATAACATTCAAATTAACTCATAAAGATGGTAATCGAGCAAAAATCATCAATTTGAGCAGCAACCAAGCAAATATTGATAAATATATATTCTCATATATGGGTAATTACTCTTAGGTACATTAGCACACAGCATTTCATCTTTCTCTTACAAAAGTAGTTTCTTTATTTTGTCCTTTTCTATTTGTCTTGTATGGGTTTGTTGACAACTCATAAATGTTGTTACAATAGCTATTATCTTTTGTATATAAGTAGGCTCTTCTTTTGTAATAAAAGTTACTGACACACTAAACCCATTCTCAATACAATACTTTCTTCTTCTCTCTTCTTTCTGAATATTTGTTCTTGTGTACCGCCATTGTTTTACATGCCAAGATTATTGATGTTTTGCTTCCATTAACAAATATTGAACAGCAAATCAGCAAATATCGAGCAGCAGTTGCAAAATACAAAAAAATACAGAGGTGAGACCGTGAGAGAGGGATAATCGAATTCGAACCTGAATGACGACAGTGAAATCAATGATTCAAGAAGAAATGTGAGCAGCAGCAATTTCAGACTTTCAAAGAAGATGAAGATGGGAGATGTAACAACCCGTCTTTTTAAAACAAGAAAGCTTTGCGGAAAAAGCCTTTTAGACGGTTGTCACTTACTCTTAAATAAATAAGAACAATATTAACTTTATAAACCTAAAAAGAAACCATGTGGCAGAGAAAGTCCTAGAGTCCACTCTCACACTTCCAGCCCACACGGGAGTGACCATGTAATCATTCACCATCTGTATGAAAATATAAAACCACAATCAGTGGGGAGTAACTAGCTATCCTTTCCAATCATAAAACACATAACAATATCACTTCCAATTACAAAGAAGTTAAACAATTATCAATTAGTTATACGAATAAATAAACCCAATCTAAAATCAGTTTTCGCGTGAAAATCAAATTTAAAAAAAAACTTTAAGCTTTCAAACAACATAAATTTCATAAATTATTTTAAATAACTTAGTAAATCGAATAAGTACATATAGTATCAAAAATTCCAAAACATAATTAACAAGTGGAGAAGGATCGAACGCCGGTGTTAGATGCCCACAAGATGGCCTTACACTATCACCTCCTAAGGTTTGCCGGGCGAACCCCAGTCTATAAAATAGACCTGTCTAAGAATGGCCAATTCTCCCCTAGCAGTGGACGCCTCCTTTGCCTTACACCACTGGGTACCGGGACGACAGCAATTAACCCAGGTATATATATGTATTAGCATGTTCTAACCATTAAGAGATGCCAAAACAGGCCTTACACTCTTATTATGGCTCCTTACTCTCACAAAATATATAAATCTCAAAACTTTAGATATAAAATCATTATCGCAAACGTTCATGAGATGCCAAAATAGGCCTTACACTCAGAACCATCATCAAATTACTCAACACAAATATACTTTATCAAATAAATTTATTTTTCAAAACATAACATTCCAACTAATAAATTCATGTTTTATATAAATACCAAAACTAATGTTATGAGTAATGTCTGAGTTTGGGAATAAAGTCAACTACATATTTGACCTAGTCAATAAAAGTCAACCCTATTACTAACTCTTGGCAAAGAGGTACTAATGAAAGTGTTATTCTATTCAAAAGTACATCAATGTCAACAACACTCTTAACATCTTAAAAATTATCAACACATTTGAAAATTATGTTCAACAACAATTAACTGAAAACATAAGTCTTAAAATCAAATCATTCAAAATGTCGAATTAACAATTAAGTCTTAAAATCATAATGACCATAAAAAAAAAGAAAGAAAAGGATACTAAATAATTATTTCTTAAGCAATGTACAATTCTACTGATTCGGTTGTAACATGCAACCCTTTATTTTTATTTTGTTATTCAAAAACACATTTCAATAATAATAATAATAGATAAATATATGATAGTAACATTTGGTTTATAATCCTCTAGGCCCATTTGTATTCTAAAATTGTTATATGTAAACTACTACTGTTCATGCATGGTACTTATAATAATAATATTTTTTTTTCTTATTTAACTTTACAATTACTTATCTTTACTACAATTGATAATGTCGTTTATATAAGATTGCTACATATACAACAAAGTGGAATACAAAAAAAACAAAACAAATACACTAATTGTTCTCATAATACTAAAAATAACAACAACTTGCTGATAATACAAATCTTTTTAAATAATAACAATTAAATTAATCTAAATCATAAAATAGGTCATTTAACAAATTAAAATTACTAGGTTTACATTTTAATCACCCCTAAACTACTAATCAACTAGTAGATGCATAAACCGTTGAAAATTAAATTTCATAGTTCATTTAGTTTATACTATAGCACACAATAACATAAGACTAATTTAACAAGGATTATTTGGTCTTTCAAATAATTAAAACAGGCTTTTATTTTCTTATACATATTTAAATATTACACATAATAATTATAAACAATAGTATATGTGAATTAAAATAAGAGAGGAAAAACTAGTTACCTTTGTATTTGAAACAATCAGATAAATATAAAGAGTTGTAAACAATAGTCTTAGTGAATAATAACCCTTCAATAGCCTTGTACAAATAATTTCTTCAACTAAAGTATATAACATTAACAAAATCTCCAACTTTAATAACCTTTTGTTTATCATTCCATCCTTAATTTTGAAAAATCAAAACATATAGTCTAACAATATATATGTATTTAAATGAATTGAAATAAAAAGAGAAAGAAAGATTAATTAGCAAAATTTTATTTTCTAGATATAGAACCTAAAAGAATGACGTGAAGAAGCCATTCTCTAGAGAAACATGTCTACCCATTCTTAAATAATAAATTACAAAACAAAATTAAAGGTAAGAATATGAATTGATGGGTTTTCTTAAAATTAATAAGCCATAACTTATGGAATATGAAAGCTAAGAGTTTTATTTTTATTATTTTCTTATGCACATTATTATTATGATAATAATAGATTAGTAGTCATCATAAATTGATGATACGCCAATAATTATTATTAGTTGTATATGACTTTTTCATTCTTAAATTAACTATTGCACTTCCTATATTCATAAACTATTCCAATTAATTAATTATGTAGTATTACCAAATAATAATAAGTTTAGTTAGCCTTTTTAACTTAATGAAACTACTATATTTATTATTTACTCACTTTGTAAATAATGTTTTCTTTTAGTTAAAAGAAACTAATGTTTATCAAGAAATACCATTTCACCATAAGCTAAATTATAAAGCTAACCCTAAAATTTTGGGGTGTTACAATTACCCCTACTCACAAAAAGTTTCGTCCTCGAAACTTACATATAATGTACTTCTATAAGGAAAACAAAAAGGTGTATAACATAATTCCGACCTAATACTTGAGTTGAACAATTCTTAGATAATTAAGTTTCATAGACTCCTCAGTCTCCCAAGTCGATTTTTCCTACTTTTGGCTCTTTCTTAGAAATATTACCAAAGGGTTAACCTTTCTTCGGAGTTTTTGTTTGACAAGCAAGGATCTGAATAATTTGTTCGTTAAATTCCACGTTTGGATCAATGTCGATTGTTTCAACCAGTATCTCATAAGATGGGTCACTACACTGCTTTCATAGATTAGATAGATAGAATACATCATGCACCTTAAACAATTCAGATGGTAATGTTGGTTAATAGGTTATTCCACCAATCCTCTCAAGAGCTTTATACAAAATGACTTATTTGAGATTCAGTTACCCTTCTAACCAAAGCACACTACCCTATTTCGTAGAGGATACCTTTAACATGACCTTATCACCCACACCATAAACTAGACTTTTGACGGGGATCGATATAGGACTTTTGTCCATCTTGTGCTATTTTGATTGTCCCTTATGACTTTTTCTTCTTCCACCATCTCTTGTATTATCTCTAACCAAACGCCAAAGCATCACTAATGCAACTCAAACAACTAGGACTTTTACACTTTTTTTCATACCAAGCGTCATACGGATCTATCTGAATGCTGGCATGAAACTCTTATTATTAGCTAACTCCACCATACTTAAGGACTTTGCCCAAGACTACTGAAATTTCAGTAAACATGCACTAAGCGAATCCTCTAAAGTTAGTATTATCCTTCATGGCTGCCCATACGTAGAGGAAAGTAACGACATACTCCAATTAGAATTTGTACTTAAAGGTTCCTGTAAAGCCACCCAAAATTGTGACAAGAACCTTAGGTCACAATCAGATACAATACCCTTTGAAACCATGCAAACAAATATTCCAATAAACCTCTACCAACTCCTCAATTGATTAGATGTTTTTCTCTGATAAAAACCAAGCAACCATGGTCAACCAATCCACAATTACCCATACGACATACAATTTAAATTTCTCCACAAGACGTTGCATAGCAAAACCTTTGGAATTCTAGTAAAGTTTTCATTTAGGAACATGTTTAGGTTGAAGAAAACCTTGTCGTATTGAATTTTCAACTTTCACCTATAAACAAACTAAACTTCAAAACGCAAATTCAACAATTTCTCTAATTATGTCCGACCACTACAAATTCACCTTTAAATCCTTATATTACACACAACATATACTAAGTAACAAGTGTTATATGTCTCAAGGATTTCCATCTTTAACTTTGCATCATTAGATGTACAACAATGACCCAAAAGCTTCATACTCTTTTCTGAACTAATTTCAAAATTCTCAAATCGGTCCTAAGTTCTTAGCTTGACGTTTCTTCTCGCGCCTTGGATCTCCATTCGAGTTATCCCTTAATTCCTTATACAACTCAGGCTCAACACCCAGCACACTCAACTATGTTTTGACAAAATCTTAATGAATTGTTTCCCAGTTAAGTTTATAGAGCTTTGTGCATAGTTCTTGAGGCAAGATTCCAATAGAGTTTGAAGAATATTTTTTTTTTCGTCCGACTTATTTAATCATCAACCCTTTTTTTTAACCTTCACAATAATCATGAATCAAATCATAACCCTTGATTATGTCTAGCCAACTCTTATGATGTCCCATCTTAAGTTCACGTTGTGTGTAGAGGTATTTTAATATCTTACACAAAACATCGTACGAATAATTTCTCTATATTTTTAGAGCAAACACCACCGTAGATAACTTGAGATAGTAAATAGGATAGTTCTCATGATTCTTCTATTGTCTCGAGACGTAACTAAAAATTTTCTTCGCGACATTAAGACACATTCCAATCTATTCTAATTGTTGCGTTAGTATATACTTAAACTTCACACCCTTTTCATTGAAATACCTGGTAATCCCTTTTGAAAAAAAAAAAAAAAAAAAAAAAAAACACATCATTAATCCTGAATTACTTGAACAATCTTTATTTGATTTTCAAGAGTCAAAATCCTTCATTCGATAGAGAAATTCTACTTTGCCCTTCTGATGCATTATTCTCATTTTCAGAGTTAATTCTAATTTAAATCACTTCTTCGCACTGTACCAAACTATGATATTTTCTTTCTTTATTTTTTTTTTGGGTCCCAACAACACCATCCTCTTGTATTGGTAATAAATATGTCATAATGTTCTAAGAACAGGTCGATATTGAATACGAAAACAAACTTAGTCATTATAAACTTTGTAAGGTCACCTTGTAGCTATACTCAGAAGTTACTCTAGTTATATCACAAAATTTTTATTATAAGGATATTCATTCTAAGAAGGGAAAGTAATAGGAGAGATTTTACCACTAAAGTAGCAAATAAATAAAGTTCTAATCACATATAGTTTATGCTTTTTAAAGCGTTCAATCAAAAGGCTCTTCTTTAAGTCATCGCAATTCTGATTTCTTCCTACCCAAATCTCACACTAGGGTCTTTGGTCATAGTCTAAACATTATTAAGCCCTAAGTAACTTACTAACGTAAGTTGTAGAACCGTTCGGCTCTGATACCAACTGTAACAACCCGTCTTTTTAAAACAAGAAAGGTTTGCGGAAAAAGCCTTTTAGACGGTTGTCACTTACTCTTAAATAAATAAGAACAATATTAACTTTATAAACCTAAAAAGAAACCATGTGGCAGAGAAAGTCCTAGAGTCCACTCTCACACTTCCAGCCCACACGGGAGTGACCATGTAATCATTCACCATCTGTATGAAAATATAAAACCACAATCAGTGGGGAGTAACTAGCTATCCTTTCCAATCATAAAACACATAACAATATCACTTCCAATTACAAAGAAGTTAAACAATTATCAATTAGTTATACGAATAAATAAACCCAATCTAAAATCAGTTTTCGCGTGAAAATCAAATTTAAAAAAAAACTTTAAGCTTTCAAACAACATAAATTTCATAAATTATTTTAAATAACTTAGTAAATCGAATAAGTACATATAGTATCAAAAATTCCAAAACATAATTAACAAGTGGAGAAGGATCGAACGCCGGTGTTAGATGCCCACAAGATGGCCTTACACTATCACCTCCTAAGGTTTGCCGGGCGAACCCCAGTCTATAAAATAGACCTGTCTAAGAATGGCCAATTCTCCCCTAGCAGTGGACGCCTCCTTTGCCTTACACCACTGGGTACCGGGACGACAGCAATTAACCCAGGTATATATATGTATTAGCATGTTCTAACCATTAAGAGATGCCAAAACAGGCCTTACACTCTTATTATGGCTCCTTACTCTCACAAAATATATAAATCTCAAAACTTTAGATATAAAATCATTATCGCAAACGTTCATGAGATGCCAAAATAGGCCTTACACTCAGAACCATCATCAAATTACTCAACACAAATATACTTTATCAAATAAATTTATTTTTCAAAACATAACATTCCAACTAATAAATTCATGTTTTATATAAATACCAAAACTAATGTTATGAGTAATGTCTGAGTTTGGGAATAAAGTCAACTACATATTTGACCTAGTCAATAAAAGTCAACCCTATTACTAACTCTTGGCAAAGAGGTACTAATGAAAGTGTTATTCTATTCAAAAGTACATCAATGTCAACAACACTCTTAACATCTTAAAAATTATCAACACATTTGAAAATTATGTTCAACAACAATTAACTGAAAACATAAGTCTTAAAATCAAATCATTCAAAATGTCGAATTAACAATTAAGTCTTAAAATCATAATGACCATAAAAAAAAAGAAAGAAAAGGATACTAAATAATTATTTCTTAAGCAATGTACAATTCTACTGATTCGGTTGTAACATGCAACCCTTTATTTTTATTTTGTTATTCAAAAACACATTTCAATAATAATAATAATAGATAAATATATGATAGTAACATTTGGTTTATAATCCTCTAGGCCCATTTGTATTCTAAAATTGTTATATGTAAACTACTACTGTTCATGCATGGTACTTATAATAATAATATTTTTTTTTCTTATTTAACTTTACAATTACTTATCTTTACTACAATTGATAATGTCGTTTATATAAGATTGCTACATATACAACAAAGTGGAATACAAAAAAAACAAAACAAATACACTAATTGTTCTCATAATACTAAAAATAACAACAACTTGCTGATAATACAAATCTTTTTAAATAATAACAATTAAATTAATCTAAATCATAAAATAGGTCATTTAACAAATTAAAATTACTAGGTTTACATTTTAATCACCCCTAAACTACTAATCAACTAGTAGATGCATAAACCGTTGAAAATTAAATTTCATAGTTCATTTAGTTTATACTATAGCACACAATAACATAAGACTAATTTAACAAGGATTATTTGGTCTTTCAAATAATTAAAACAGGCTTTTATTTTCTTATACATATTTAAATATTACACATAATAATTATAAACAATAGTATATGTGAATTAAAATAAGAGAGGAAAAACTAGTTACCTTTGTATTTGAAACAATCAGATAAATATAAAGAGTTGTAAACAATAGTCTTAGTGAATAATAACCCTTCAATAGCCTTGTACAAATAATTTCTTCAACTAAAGTATATAACATTAACAAAATCTCCAACTTTAATAACCTTTTGTTTATCATTCCATCCTTAATTTTGAAAAATCAAAACATATAGTCTAACAATATATATGTATTTAAATGAATTGAAATAAAAAGAGAAAGAAAGATTAATTAGCAAAATTTTATTTTCTAGATATAGAACCTAAAAGAATGACGTGAAGAAGCCATTCTCTAGAGAAACATGTCTACCCATTCTTAAATAATAAATTACAAAACAAAATTAAAGGTAAGAATATGAATTGATGGGTTTTCTTAAAATTAATAAGCCATAACTTATGGAATATGAAAGCTAAGAGTTTTATTTTTATTATTTTCTTATGCACATTATTATTATGATAATAATAGATTAGTAGTCATCATAAATTGATGATACGCCAATAATTATTATTAGTTGTATATGACTTTTTCATTCTTAAATTAACTATTGCACTTCCTATATTCATAAACTATTCCAATTAATTAATTATGTAGTATTACCAAATAATAATAAGTTTAGTTAGCCTTTTTAACTTAATGAAACTACTATATTTATTATTTACTCACTTTGTAAATAATGTTTTCTTTTAGTTAAAAGAAACTAATGTTTATCAAGAAATACCATTTCACCATAAGCTAAATTATAAAGCTAACCCTAAAATTTTGGGGTGTTACAATACATATCTCATATAGCCTCAATGTACGCTGAAGAAATACCTATAGCCTTGAGGCTATCCCAGATGACGCGTCATGGTTATGGTAAAAACCCTTTTATTACTAGAAATTAACGATAAAATAACTAAAAAACTATTTTCATTTCACTTTTATATTAAAATAAACTATTCTCTAAAATAAACTATTTATCAAAATTGTGGGTTCTTTCACTAGAGAGAAAGAAAATAAGGCTTTAAATTGCTCCAAAACCTGCTAGTAATTGATCTTTAATATTTAGTTATAATTTTTCGCTTAAGGGGAATATATAAGTGGGCAGGAATCATGGTAATTCTAAGTTTCATCTTAGTATATATCTCACTCAATAATCTATATCTCATTCAAAAATCTCTCCAATGCATCACTGCATATTCTAACCACCTTTTAGTATTTTGTTCAGTTCTCCAGCTGACATAATTTGCATAGTGGGTATATTGGGAGTGATAAAACGTTATTTAAGAATGATCATGCTCTTGGAAATATATTAATTTTTTAATAATTAATTATATTAAGTAATGCTAATTAGTAGTCTAAATTCTTGTGTTTGAAATTCGGACTTTGGTCTTTGGGCCCAAATTTATTAGTATTAGTATTACTCAGATAAAGGAAATTCCTAACTAGAAACCTAGAGTACTTCATTACTTTGCTTGAGCCGTCCACCATACTTCTCATTTCTCAAAGCAAGATTGAAAATTTGAAATATTGTTTGAAATTTTAGATAATGTATTGTGTTTTAATTATTATCAAAACTTAACTTTTTCATTATATTTTAGATATATATATATATAAGAAATACCCGTCTACTCGCGGGTCCCACTCGCTTTAAAAATGGGCGGGTAGCAATAAAAAAATACGCCCACAAACGGGGACGGGCATTTGAATATTTCTGCTCGCGGGTAGATTTTGTAGCAAATACTCGGTCCGCTACCGCCCAAGCCCGCCGATGAACACCTCGATAAAAAATACAGTGAATTGACGCAAGGCATGGAAGAGTAGTTCCGATTCCCACTTATTATCAAACGTCTAACATTACACAACAATTCTGAGCTTGGCTAAAACCCAGTGAACTACAAAGAGCGCTGCAAGGATCAAAAAATCAAACAAGAGAATCTGACCAATTACATCCAGATTTTGTGGGTTTTAGAATTTTTCTGTAAGGTAGCTCTCTGCTTTACCTCTTTTATTCTAGGGCTCTACAAATTAATGGTAATATTTTATGATTTTTTGTCTTAGGGTTTTAGAATTTGATTGTTCTTACTCTCCACGGTGAATTAAAGCTTTGGTATTTTCAAACTGAATTCGATAAATGGTTTAGTATGTAGTATTTCATTTGCTTTACTTTGTGTACGTTTTGTTGAAAATTCTATTAATTTGGCTGTTTTTCTAATTCAATTTATTATATGCTTCCAAATTTGTTCCATTATGACTTAGGGTTTTGAAAATGGTTCCTATGTTTATAATACAACCTTTTGTTAATTTCCCTACAATAATATGAACTTTTGATTAACCATGAATAATATCAACTTTAGGGATTTTTTTTCCTAGAATAATACCAACTTTAGTTTATTAACTAATTTACTAAATTTTTTTGTCATATAATCTAATCACCTATAGTTTAATTTTTAACATATTAAGTATATTTTAGGAAAACGCCCCTATTATTCATAGTTAATCAAAAATTCGTATTATTATAAGGAAATAAACATAATGTTGTAGTATTATTTATAGTAATTTTTTCAAAAATAAAAAATAAAGTTGAAAAATGACTGATTCTGGTGTGTGTTGTTGAGCGTCATCTGTGAAGTAACAATACCCTATTACAATATTCTTCCCTTGCTCACTCTAAAAAAACCAAACACTATTTAAAAGAGAAACCCTCACCGGCACCGACCACCACCACGGCTCCACCTCCACTGCCGCACCACGCCATCACCGGCTTCCTCTGAACCATCCCAGACGCCGCCGCCGGCTGTCCTGTAGGCTGTAGGTGGTTTTGGTTGGTCTTCGCTCAAACCCTAATCCCTAAAAATCAAAAATTTGATTTTGTTGAAGGTATTCTCAATCTATTTTATTTTAAATCTTAATTTTAATCTTGTTCTAATGTTAGTGTTAATCTTAAATTCTTAATCTTATTGGCTTATTGTTTTATTTTAACCTTGAATTTTGAATTTTGCTTGAAATTGTGGAATTCTTGTAATTGGGAAAACAAATTATTTCTTCAGAGTGTAGTAGCAGTTGCTTAAGTGTGCAAATTAATATGTATGTGCTTCATGTTTTCAGGTTTAAGTATTGGAAAAAAATGCCAGACATACAATCTCTTGTCAATGATTTTGGAAACAAACTTAGGAAACGGTGAGTGTTTTTTTAAAAATTGAAAGTCAAATTACATAAAAAATGTGATTTTTAATTCTCATCATTTTTTTGTTTCTTAGCAAAATTGAGGGGTCACAAGCCACAGCTAGGCACACAGCTGAGTTGCTTCGTTCAGTTATATCACAACAAAGAATTCCGTATACAAATCAGGCTGGCGCTCTTATTAATGCTATAAAGGCTGTTGGAGAGCAGTTGATTGCTGCAAATCCTGTTGGTAGGCCTCTTTACTGTCTACATAGCAAATTATGGGTAGAAGGCCGTTCTTTCGATTTTCTCCGTTAAATTTCATGAGATAGCTCATAAATATCAAATTATTGAAAATCAAGTTGAAGTAGGATTTTTAGGTGAGAGAGTGAAATAGGAAAGGCAGTGGAAGAACTTCTCAACATAATGTCCTGTTTTGTTCAAAATAAGGTTAAATGTTTGGTATGGCACATTATGTTACTTTGTAGTTTGTGTTTGCACTCCCTCCTCTCTCCCTTGCCCTCCCCCTTAACAAGGCTAAGGGATAATCTCTTCGTCATTTGACAGTGGGTGATCTTATGCGTTGCTCTTTCCAGTGTATTTATATTTTTGACGCATGAAATTTCCTTTTGTTTTGTTGGGTTAGTATGTCTGTCGCGTGCGTATGCCACATCATAAAGAGGAAGATACAATTTTGTTGCATCAACTTTTTCCATAGCATTGCTACTGAGAGTTGGTATTTTGAGTCTTATTTAATTCTAATGACAATAAAATAGAGAAGCGGAAGCAGTAAGCATGAGAAAATCTTTCATTAGTAGCGACTGTTTTCACTCTCCTATCTCTTTCTGCGTCTTTTATGTGGTTCTGTGTAATGGATCTAACGGAAGCACCTGGCCCAAGTACAACCAAATCGGCAATTCAGTTCACATTTAGAAGGAGAAAAACCCATGAGCAAGCAACTTCTAGAATTTAAGGGAATATTTCTGTTATGGAGGCATCAGTTTGTTATGCCAGCTGGAGGACTTCATTCACTCTGTTTTGGCAAGGAATTTTACTCATTCTAGTAGTTTCTTGTGTATATAAATAGTGAAGGGTAGATTGTCATCAAGCATGCTTGTATTTTCTGATTTTGTGTACTTGTGCACTAAGGAGTCACTGAACCGCTCGTAAAGTTCAGCTGGGCACACTGCTCAGAATTACATAATAATACAAGCAACCCCTTTCTCTTCTTCTTCTATTCTTCCTAATCTGCTATTCTGATCTTCTTCTCTTTTCTTCTTATTTTCTTGCTAGAATCTGATTGGATAATTACATTCTGTTGTCATTCTGGTAACAACATCATAAATGTTGTGGTCATATGAAATTTTGGATCTTGTAGTGTTGTCAAGGGCATGAGTCACATTGCTTCTGACAGTTAGACGAGATTCGGTAAGTCAGGCATTAGAGTGGCTGGAAAGTTTAGCTAGGGTATGAGTTTAATTAGTATATCTTTAGTCACAGAAATACTATTTATAAGATACAATCACATGACTAGTATAAGATTTTCTTAATAACAATAATACACCCTCATATCATGTATTATGATCAAGCTATATCATAAAATATGTTAAAATCAAATTAGAAAAACAAGTTAGTAGGTACTAGTTATATTTTCACCTCATGGCTTCTTACATGGTTGCACCTCATTTCCAGGATACATCGTGTAGGAACTTCTAGTGACTTTTATTTGTGTTTATTTGCAGAGCTTGCTGTTGGTAATATTATTCGGAGGGTGCTACACATTATTAGGGAAGAGGATTTATCTCTTACTACAGCGTCTATAGGTGATCTGAACATTTCCGTTGGAAGTGATGATGATGACGACGACGACAAGGATGATCACCCTGTCTTGTCAGCAGCTGCTGTTGCTGCTGCAGCAAGAAGCACTTTGCGCCCACCATCTTTGCAGACTCTACTTGAGGATGTTCCTAATCCCAATGTTGTTCCCCATACTTCTTCATCTGGGGGTGATTCTGAAGGGAAAAGCAAATGTAAGTTGCACTGTTTGTTTGTTGTTTCAGTGTTTGTGTCATTTTCTTCATGAAAAATTAAGCCTTTTCATAGCTGTTTTGAGGATATTTCAAATATCAATTGGCATATATAGACTTTGTGAACTGATTAGTTGTGAATTTTCCAAATGTTTGGTGGCTTGAATAATTTCTATTACAATAAGACTAATTACAGAATAACTGGACTTTGGGGTTTGGTGCTTAGTACCTTAGTTTTAAAAAGCGTGAGGCGCACCAAGGCGCTAAAGGCCCTTAGAGCCTAAGCGCAGGCGAAGGCGCAAGCTTTTTGTATGCGAGGCACACTTTTTCGCTAAAGCTTAAAATTCAATTTTAAAACGTATATAATACTTCAAATAACATGATATTCATATTTTAGTATCAACAAACCCGAAAACATTTATTATTCTTGCGTCAAACACCACTTTAGCATAAAACTACTATAATGAGAATACGAAGAATTCGCAAAGTTACGTTTTTTGCATGCCTTTTGTTTTTCATAAAGAAGGAATAATGTTTCGAACTTCATATTCAGTGAATTAGAGTTTTTAGTTTTATTTCTTTTTCGAACAAATAAGGATAAGTTAATTACCCAACCCAACAAGGAGGCGTAACAGGCGCACGAGGCGTGAAGCCCATCGAGTCGCCCAAGGTGCACGCCTTTTGAAGTGGGCTTTGCCTCACCTAACCGAGGCGTTGTCAGCTGAGCCTGAGCTCAAGGCGCACAAGGCGCGAAGCGAGTTGCACTTTTTAAAACTAAGCTTAGTATTGATTTTAATATGTTTCATCTGTTCACAATTTTGTTGGAAATATAAACTAGCTCTTGGTGTGTCATGAAGTGTTAGCTTAGCTGTTCCTGTTCTACAAGTTTGTTTTGAGAGTTAGAGGTTAGCTTAGCTGTTCTACGACATTGCTCTTTGTGGTTAGCTCAACTGTTATATAAGCTAGCTCTTGGAGGTTAATTTTGTAATACAAGCCAGCTGTTGGAGGTTAGCTTAGCTGATGGATGCTGTAACAAAAAGATAAATTAGGTGATTTCTTTTCTAGTTGAAAAGTATAATGCAATAATTAATTTTATAAGGTACTGAATTATTTTTGTAGTGATCAATGTCACACGATTCGCGATTCGATTTGATTCGTTGTACGAATTCGGATTCGCGATTCGCTAGTTGACATATATTTTGTTCGTTCGCTATGGTCGTTTGATTCGATTTTTAGGTGGATGATTCCTACTTATGCTAATATTAAAATAAACAACTAAAAAAAAAAAAAGATAAACCATCCATATTCCATAAGATAACTACTAGTACATTAGTAATAACAGACTACTATCACCAAAAAATATTAAAATTACTATTTCTACTCTTTTTACATTTAATAATCTGTCCACTAGTACAATACAATTATATAATAAAATAATACTTCAATTCAAAAAAAAAATACTTAATGAAGTTACAGACATTAAATTAGAGCAAAACTTTAATATTAAATTAGTATTAGTAAATAGAGTTTCACACCTTTTAATAAAGTAGAGCAAACTTTTGAATAATTACCCCTAGGACCTAGACCCTATTAGAGTATTACTTATAATAAATATTTCCTCATTTCCAACGGGAAACCAACGGGAAAAAAAATAAAAAACTAAATCAATATGTTGTAGAAGCTTGAAACAAGCTTTAATGGCGGAAATATCATCTTCAATTTGTCTTTCTTCTTCAATCTTCTAGTTTGATTCATCAAGTAAGGTTTTTATCCTTTTATATTTAGATTTCTTCTTCATGCGACCCTATTTTATCAGTTAAGTTGATCGGAAACCGGTTCGCTCCTACCGGCGATCCAACCGGCGAACGAACTCCGATTCGATCCGGGCGAACCAAATCGTGATTCGTGGGTAAAACCACCGAATCATGTGACACTGGTAGTGATACGTAATCACAAAAATTGACTAGGAGAATGTTGAATAATTATTTTGCAAATACATAACAAAAATATATAAGATTAAAATCAAAGTAGTGCATAAGTGAATGATCAAATGAGATGTATACTTTGTGAAAAAGAGATGTACACTACAATTTTAAAATTTTCTGGTATATGTTTATAAAAGAGGATGTTAGAAACATTATTGAGGTTAAAAGAATTAACAAAATAGTCTGAGCCGTTATATTAAGAGAGCTAAAGAAACTAAAATAAAACACTGGTTAGAGTTGGTAAACATTAATGAAAAGAAGATTTAGTGATCGCGGTTAGTAAAATATGAAATCACCCAACTTCTGTGCTGTGTACTTTTTGGCAAGAGAGGCAAAAACAAAGTATTAAGTTTATACTAGACGTAGTGACAAGCAATTGCTTCTTATCGCTTTGACTATTAAATTTAATCGTCCGTTGTAAAAATGAAATCATTGTCATACTATGGTTGTACCCCTAATCATGACCTTGGCAAACCATTAATGATATAGGTTGACTTGTTTACATGTGTTAGAAAACATTCATGTTTTTCTAGATAGAAATAATGGGTAGCTGAAAGTGAAAGCCATCTTATGTGAGGAATAGTATAAATCGTATTGTTATGATCTGGGCATCTAAAATGCAGAAGCAGAATAGATTGTAATCTTACATATTCTTTAAATGGCATGAGGCAATTGAAGAATCGAGCAGATCGTTATATATCTAGAGTTTTGTACTATAATATAGATCTAGTTAGAGTAATAAACTAGTCGTTGTAATTCCTGTAGCTGCTGATAAGAGCTCCAGAAGCCGGAAATTAAAGCATGATGTCATTGAAGCAGTTAATGAACTCATTCAGGATATTACTACTTGCCATGAGCAGATTGCCGAACAAGCTATTGAGCACATCCATCAAAAGTATGTTCTTGTTTCCGCTGCATAACTTTTACATTGATTGATTATCACTTGTTTTTCACCTATTGGCCGAACAAGCTATTGAGCACATCCATCAAAAGTATGTTCTTGTTTCCGTTGCATAACTTTTACATTGATTGATTATCAATTGTTTTATACTTATTGACTCATAGTCACAGATTTGCTAAGTTTGTGTGATGCTATTTATTTATTTATTTATTTATTTATGTTTTCTTCTGATTGAGTTGTGATATGTCAACTTCTAAATCATGCCAGCAACACTGTATCAGCTTATTCGTAATAAATCTATTATTCACACTCCAGAAGCGTAAAAATCACGTTTGACGATTCAAGGGATATTTTAGGCTGATATTTGGGGGACAACTACATTAATTTTGAATCCTTGATAACACATCACTGTCGAATGTTATCGTAATTGCAACCAAAAATGCATTTTTGAATTACCCAAATACCCACCATCTAACTTGGTATATCGTATACCCTCCATGTCTATGCTCTTTACATACCCACCTATGTATTATCATTAAAAAGACCAATGAATACATTATAGTGAAGTTGAAAGTTAATCAAAGTTGTTTGAGGCTGACTATCTAACATGTATAAATAATTAAAATGTTCTTAGAAAGATGTAAAAGCTTTTTATAAGCAATATATTGTGTAATGTTGATATGCAGCAGTTAAATGTGTTTGTGTATGGGGGTACGTAAGCCTCATACCCACCCCTATCACCCACCACCCACCCACCCACTAGGCCACTACCCACTAAAATCACACCCACACTCACCCCAATTGAAGGGTTGTGGTGCAAAAATCACTTGGTTTTTTCCATAAACTATCTGTAACATTAAGCATCTTTTTTGCCGGCTACACAAAATAAGTGGTCATGCCTTTTTAAACGCCTTCTTGGTAATTATCTTTTCAGATTTCTTAACTACTAACTTTGTCATAGCAAAGATACATGGAACTACAAGTGTAAATATGTGAATTTGCACTTTATTTTGATTTAAGACTCCCGATTTTTTTTGTTTGGTCCTTAGAATGCCTGGAGTATAGTAGTTGCTAATTCAACCATGGCTAATTTTGTTGTAGTGAGGTGATATTGACTTTAGGTAGCTCTAGAACAGTGATGGAATTTCTCTGCGCAGCAAAAGAGAAGAAGCGATCATTCAGAGTTTTTGTGGCTGAAGGTGCTCCAAGGTACTTCTCAAGCTTCATTTTATCTTTTGAGAAAGAATTAAAAAGGATGAAAGATGTTAAGAGACAATTAGTAGTTGATAGTTCTCCTTGTATGAGTGCAATACAATCGAGAGTTCATAGCCCTTTGATAAGTATTGTGCTAGTTCTTTATAAAGAAAAGAGATATGTGGTGTATTACAAAATTGCTAAACTTGCATCTCTTATCTGTGAAAATGTGTTATCCAATTGTGGATTTGGTTTATCTTTGCTTTCTCAAGATCATTGCTAATGATGATATTACTTAGAATGTAGTAGATGTCTTAACCTCATAAAGTTCTTTCCTTTTAAAGGGAAGGGCAAGTCGGCGGCATTTGCTATATTTAGCAGAAGGCTATCAGTTTCCATAAAGGTTTGATTTTATGTATTATCTTAAGTTTTCACTATTTTAACTACCTTGTTGGAATTAGGTATCAAGGGCATGTTCTTGCCAAGGAATTAGCTGCAAGAGGTTTGCAAACTACTGTAATCACAGACTCTGCTGTTTTTGCCATGATATCTCGTGTTAATATGGTATTTCATCATTTCTCCGATTTACATGTCCGTTTTTCATTGAATGTAGCAATTCAAAATTTGTAACTTCGTTTGTGAAGGTAATCGTTGGAGCTCATGCCATCATGGCTAATGGTGGGCTGATAGCCCCTGTTGGTTTGAATATGGTTGCTCTTGCGGCCCAAAGACATGCGGTCCCATTTGTGGTAGTGGCCGGAAGTCACAAGGTAATTGTTTATGATCTCAGTATTATTAAGCATTTACTTCCTGTCCCCAAGAAATGGCAACAATTGTTGCACAAATAATAAAAATAGTGGAACTATTTGAATTGTGTGGGTGTTATTAAAAGAGAGTTGAAATGTGTGGATGAGAGTAAAAGTGGTTGAATCATTACCATTAAGGAAATTGTAGCAAAATAAAAGGGATTGACTAAAAAGGAAAGTATGTCAATAGTCAATCTCTTAAGAACAGAAATAGTATTGTTTAGCAACTTGAAGCTTGGTTGTTTTACTTTTTAAATTTACTTAAAGTCTTCTCCACATGATGTGTAGATAATATTCAATCTAATTTTATTTGCAAAATATCATGTGTGTATCTTGTTTTGAAGTATTTTATCAAGACGTCTAATGTTGTAGGCATTGAATTTTTTTAAGATTTATGAAATTATTATGCGTGACATTATATTTTCCAAATGAGTACTTTTTAAAATTAGTGTGAATTTGGTTGTTCATTGGAAATCAAACTCTTATGCTTATAAAAAATGAAACAAATATTTAATTTTGTTTTTTTTCTCTCTATATATGACTTGGCTCACTATATGTTGCAATAATGCTATGGTGTGGTTGCTTCTAAAATGTGATTGGGAAAAATTATCATAGGTGGATTTTGTCTTAAATACTTCTAAAGATGAATGTACTGTAAAGTTATATGGAACATTACATAAAAACTATGTTCAATATTGTTAAAGCAATTAGATGCTCTTAGTATTCTATAAAGATCTTTACACTTGGGTTTTTAATTGAGTTTGGTATCTGTCATTGCATGTTTGTAAAAAATATAAAATGTTGATTATTTGAAAGTTGTGTAACTATTCTAATAAAAATTGAATTGAAATCACCTTTTTTGCATATAATTCTCCTAATGTGGTCGATTTTTTTACTTTGACCACATGAATATTTATATAGAACTTCTTTGGCTAGGGGAAGTAGTAGATTAACTTAGGTTTTTTTTTATTGAATGAAAACTTATTAATGGTTGTTAATCTGGAATTCCACTTTCTTTTAATTATTTAATTTCAACTTCTGATGTGTCATGGCGCACTTCAGTGGGGCTATGGTGCCTGCTTGAATACCAAGTATGAGTGGTTGTGGAAAACGAATTTGCATTATGTTGGGTTGTTAGTATGATTTAAGTTGCTTCTGCAGTCTACAAGAAATACATGATTCCTGATTTTCTGGTCTTAAAAATCTTAAGACTGCTCTGTTGGCCAGTGGTACATATTTTGCTGTCTCGTTTTAAGCTCTTTTTTTTGTTGAGCTTGTTTAATTTTACTTCAAAATCATAATTATCCGTACATGATGTGAACTGTAATGCAAATTAACTGTAATACTTTTCCCAACAAAAAATTACTTGTTGTTGTCTATTTAATGTTTAATTTTGTGGCTTCAGTTTAGATTTCTCCTTGGGATGATTTATGATATTTATATAGCTCACGATTTCCTTGTGTTGAATTCATGTGTTGCAGTTATGCCCATTGTATCCTCACAATCCGGAGGTCTTACTTAATGAGCTGAAATCCCCTTCTGATTTGCTAGATTTTGGAGAGTTCTCCGATTGTTTTGATTTTGGAAGTGGCAATGGTGAACCGCTGCTTCATGTGGTTAACCCTGCATTTGATTATGTGCCACCAAAGCTCGTTAGCCTCTTTATTACCGACACGTAAGCTCTTTGTGGTTCCTCTTATTCTAAATGCTACAGTTGTAATACGCAACGTTTTATGTTTTTCATTGATGCTTTGTGCTCTACAGAAAGCCTTTGAAAATTGTTTATATTTATGTCACAGGACATCTTGATAGTGATCTCAAAATATTAAACTTCCTTACTTTTATTCTCCCTCCCCTAAAATAAGAAGGAAAAAGATAGAAGTCAAAGGCATAAATGACGCTTGATCATTCCTATGTAGCTCCCCATGATTTCATTGTACAAGGAAAAAGTGCAAGTACAATACGTATCCTAAGTTATAAGTTGTACATATGTATGATAAATTTCTTTCCATTGATAGGATTATTAGACACCATTGTGTGGGAAAAATTCAAAACAAAAGAAAAATAGAAAAGTTGCACAAGCAATTTATTCTTTAGAAATAGGTACTAGAAAAGCACCTTGCTTCTCACTCTGGGGAATGACTGGGATAGGTTAAGAATCAATTTGCAATTAGAAGAGTCAATATGATGTATTTCAAGTCCACACGTCGGTGTTTATCCCATTTGTTTTTGGTTCCTTCTAATAAAACCTGTAGATAGCATGGTATAGGTGATTATTTTATTAGTTTGTGTAACACCTTGGACAATGTTGACATGGAAGGAGTTGACCTGTTGATGAACCTGTTGATACATATGTAAATCTCTCAACATCTCTTCCTCACGAGTTCTAAATAAACATTCTACAACCTGTTTTCAAAGCCGACATAGTCAAAATCCAATCCCGAAACTAAGAAATCTTCATTGAGTAAGAACGAATTGCAATGTAGAAAAAAATAAATAAAAGTACATCATTATGATTTGGGTCATTGCGATGATCCCAACTCGGCCTAAACTGGCCAGACTAAATGCTTGCATATAGATATCTTCATTAATATTTTCAATGAGCAGTTGTTGGTCTCTAGTGGGGAAGAGGGTTTTATAAAAGGGGGTGGGGAGCGAACTGCCAAGGGGTAAGACTGTCTTTCTCTGCCTTTCTCACTAAGACATGGATATATAGGGAGAGGGGGAGGATGTGTAACGAATAATCAAATGCTTGCGTTTGGTACTGAAGCATAGTGCCACAGAACGCAGAGCGTGACTTCGAACTACTTTTTGGGTTGTTCGTACAAGTACACAATGGAAACACGACTCAAAATGTTTCGGCTTGCTAACGCCAAATTATCCATGTCAATGACAATGGAAGTGATGAAGAAAAGCGACAAGCAAATTTACAACCTAAAATTTACCTGGCTCCTCGACTTTTCAAACATCATCGATATTCTTTTAAGTTTTCAGAGGAAGAGAAAGATAGGAGGGTGAATGGTAAAAGAGAAATGAGGAGAAAAAAAGATAAGAGAAAGAAAAACTTGGCTCCTCACCGTTTATCTTTTTAATTTTATTATTTTACAGCTGTCTCGCCCTCTGCCCTTCTTGCTTTTTGCTGACCCTTGCCTCCTGCCCTTTCGTGATGTCCACATATGTTTTGTGAACATTACTTTTCTTTTTATTTCTTTTGTCTTTCTTAATTATACTAGATGTTTTGTTGGTGATTAGTCTTTAAATATATTGAATAATCAATGTTATTTTATTTTAATAATTCATAATGGAAAATTAAGTAAAATAATATTTTTATCAAACGACAACAATGCCGAGCCTTAATCCCAAAAATTAGGGTTGGCTATATGAATGAATATATTAGTTTTCAATGGATATATGGATTCTTTTTCTCCATTCATTATGATTTTCTACCATCTGAATTTATAAGTCTAGGGCATTTGTATCCTTTTTTGCTCATGTGCTCCAAGTCATATTCGGTCTTAGCCTTCTTTTTATGTCTTTCAAGCTCCACCTTTCTATCTTCCTTATCGATTCTTTAATACTATTGTCTTTTGCACGTTTTGAAACCATCTTAAATGATTTTCTTTTATCTTTTCATCAATATTTGCAATTTCTAAGCCCATTCTTATATGTTTGTTTAATTTTATCCCTCAAGGTATGTCCACTTATCTATCGAAGCATCACTCCTATCTTTCTACTATGTTTCTTTCCAAAAGCGAAACATTCTGATCAATACAATAGCGCCGATTTGATGGTTGTTTAATACTACTGTCTTTGCACAATCATAAACCATCTTAAACGATTTTCTTTCATCTTTTCCTCAATATTTGCAATTTCTAAGCCCTTTCTTATATCTTTGTTTTAAATTTTATCCCTCAAGGTATGTCCACTTATCTATCAAAGCATCCGCATTTCTGCTAAACCTATCTTTCTACTATATTCCTTTCCGAAAGCGAAACATTCTGAACAATACAGTAGCGCCGATTCTGTGGTCGTTTAATAAAACTTATCCTTTAACTTGAAGGGCATACCTCAATCACATAATATTTTTAGTAGATAACATTTTTTATCGTGTGGGGTTTTAACCCAACCAATTCTAATGTTGCATTTTTTTTATGGAACATTTGTGGGTGTTTCGTTTATGGCTTTTTGTGTATCTTTTTGGTTGGCTTTTCTCTTTTGGCTTGTTGATTGGTTAAACAACTAAAAATAGTGTTTGGTGAATGACTTTTAAGCCAGCTAAAAAGCTAGCTTTAAGCCAAAATAAAAAACTACTCCAATTAGATTTTTTGGTTGGCTTTTGGCTTTTGGCTTTTGGCTTATTTACCCACTTTTTCTCTAATAAACAACAAATACCTAAATTCACCAACATATCTATAAACAGCTGACTTTGTTAGCTGGCTTAAAAGCCAACAAAAATAGCCAACATTTACAGCTGGTCAAAGAAGTCAACTTAAAAAGCCAACAACCAATGGCTAAACACTCGTATTTGGTCAAATTTCATTTCCTAGTTCCTAAAACTCTAAGTTAACACTTTTCGTTTTGTTTCTCGCAACGAATTAAATCTTATTTTGTGTAATGTTGTACAGAAGTATATGTTTATCTTAGAAGTTTCTTTAACTATGTGGCTTCATCTCTTGGTCCTTCTTTCAAGTGTGCCTGTGTTTCTTTAGGACCGAGTTGCTATAGTGTTAAAATGTGGTAGCTTTTGTGATCGCGGTAACGGAACGATGATGTGATAACGAGAGTGTTGTGGTTATCGTAACGCCTAAATATCCGCCGCAATCATAAAATATCCCTTGTTACGGCCCAAAACACGTTTTTTTCCCCTTAACAACGCGAAAAATATCGGTTCGTTGTTTTTGAAAACCTACCACGCGGACGATGCGATGTGCCTTTATTTTTACACCGTGTGTTACTTAATTTGCTACTTGTAATTCACCTAAATGCCTACAATATGCTTAATAAAGTTACAATTCGTTGAAGAAGGTTACACTGGTTTAGGATCTTGGTGTGGAGAGATCTCAAATCAGAATCAAAACTTAATGCTTGGAAATTAAAATTTTGGTGCGTGGGAGATTTACATTAATTAGGAGCACTCTTTTAAGGAGAACTTATCTACTCTATCTATGTACCTACTGTGGCGGCAAGTAAAAATGTGCTTGTTTGGAAATACGTTAGGCTGATGTTTGTTGACCGAATCATTGTGGAGGTCTTGATATCAAGCCCTCAGTCAGTGTATGAAAATCTTTAGGGAAAATGGATCTAGATGTGTGCAGATGAAGATGATGCATTGTCAAACATCCTCATAATGCTTTATGTTGTCGATAACCTCGGTTGGTGGCTCCCCTTGATTTTTCTTCCTCATGGAGTGGGCCTTTAGAAACATATTTCAACTAAGGTTGCAAGTTGCAAATTGCAGATCGCTAGTAGTTGCAAAGTTAAGGTCGGGAAGGGTTTTGGTTTGGAACAAAATGTTGGTGTTGGCCCATTAATTGGCGACTATTTCAAAAGTTTTGGCTTGGAATGTTGTTGGAATTATTATAATGCTACTGCTTGAAGGTCTGTCAGTATTGGGGAGAAATTTCAATTTCAAGAATTTGGATTGTTAGTTTAGAAGAGCACATTTAGGGCCCGGCCTTGCAATATTTTGATGGAAGATTTCTCATGGTTTTCGCTGTCGTGTGGGAAGACAAAAAACTCCTGTTAGTGTACGTGTTTTTACATTGGTGCATAGCGCCAAATATTGTACACATTGCCCTATTGCGAATGGTGATAGTATTGTGAAGGTTTTTGTGCTCTCCGCAATCGAAGTGTAGACCGTGACAACCACAAAGCCATCAGGATTTGACTGCGAAAGCCATTTTGTGATCGTTACTGCGACCGTATTTGCAGTTTGCGCTATGTTTTGATTGCTTCCAAATAGAAGATGACACCGCTGTGGATACAAATTGGAACTTTAATATTGCAAATTATTTGCAAGCTGTCGCAGTTTCTTCCTCGAGGAAGATGAATCTGTTAGACTTCTTTTTCCCCACATGTTGTTTCTCTTTGGTCTTTTCTGTTACCTTTGTTTGGGATGAGCTGCATTGAGCAGTGTGCTATTAGAAATGTTCTTGCGGCCTAGAAAACAAGGATGAAAGAGTTTGGCTAGAGTTCATATGGAAAATCCACACAATTTAGTGAGCCACTTGGAAAGAGAGAAACCAACTGTTTTTTGATAGTACACTGTCCTCTCCGGTTTTTAAGCTATCTTTTTGTGGCTTTTGTACAGCCAAAATAAAATATTTGTTTGTAAGCAATACTTCACAGTTCTTTATTCCTCAATAAATTACTCTGGTAACTCGAGGACATGAGCTGTTTCGTCTTGAGTCCTCCTATGTATGGTTTACCCCTTTGGTGTTCTCTAGTATGATTCTTTCACTGCTAATGCTTTTGTGGACTTTGATAGTGTCAAAAATACACTGAACAACAATACAAACTGTTTGCTTGATATAGATTACTGATTTCGTTAAACTTTTTGATAAACCATTGTTTGGTCTTAATGATTCGTGGTGTTGTTGTTTGCCCTCAGTTACATATTTCTGTTTGGTCCATCTATGTTCTGATATTCGTTGTTGCTTAGAACTTTTGAATTTAGTTTGTTTCTGATTTTTCTTTTATTTTTGCAGAGGAGGGCATAATCCATCATACATGTATAGGTTGATCGCTGATTACTACTCTGTTGATGATTTGGTTATACAAAGAAAATTAGCAGCTGGAAATTAACCCTGAGGTTATTTTGATGTGGTATGTTGATCAAATTTTGAAGTGTATGGAATTTGATTTTATGAAAGAGGTTCTAATTCATCAGCTTAAGTTTGCTGCATTCCTTAAAACATGCTGATTCTGCATTGCTCATTTACGTCCGTCATTTGTTATTGATGCTTGCTTTTTCTATGCCATGTCCATCCAACTATTGCTCAATCCATCTTTGTACCCATTACCCAATGCCTACTTTTCTTCCTGAAATACTGAATTTACTGGAACTTGAGAGCATGTAATTGTGGATACTTGCGGCAGCAACTCACAAGTAATTGACCTATCCATGAATAAGGGCGAAGTATATCAACGGGGTGTGAACAATTTAAGAACACGCAAAAAGGGCAAAGTGTTGGCCAGAAAATGCTTAGGATAGTTGCATAGTAGGTGTATCAAGATTTGGGCTTAATTAAAATCCCTATCAAATGCTGAACCGTGTGTTTTGTGACAAAGGAATTAGGTTCTCTACGAGGAAGTTATATTATTGTTAAGGATATTGGGTAACTTAGGGCATTAAAAAATAACGAGAGTGTTTAGCAAAATAGTTTAGTGGTCAATTTAGCTTATTTTGATACAAATAGAGGGTTGGGTGGTTATTCAATGCTAATGTGGTATCAACCGGTGGAAACAAGTTTTTGAACAAGTTGGTTATGAAAGCGGGTTAAAAATCAACTGGTAAACAAGTTATTAAAATTAGTTGGTCATATCAATCACTGTAATTAGCTATAAGCTTTCAGCCGTTTGCGTAGCACTCCAGTCTTGATAATAGAGGTAGAAATTTAAATCCCTACGACTATTGGATTGAACGATTCAGAAAAAACCTTTAGCAAGAGAACTTTCAATTGTTGAAGGGTCATTTCTATCGTGCTGCGCGGATTTAGTCTAGGGAAAGTCTTTATTTTGAAATTCTAGGGAAAAGTCTTATATGTTCATAAATTAATGCAAAGATTATGTCAAAAATAAATAAATAAATAAATAATGCAAAGATTATCTCAAAAAAAAAAATTAATGCAAAGATGTAACTTATGCTCTAGGACAACTCTTGGAGATAATACAAGAAGACCCGAGTCTGGTGTAGGTTATTTACATCAACAGGTTGTGAATACAAGTGCAATTTATGCTTATCAGCTTAAGCTATAGACAAATCCCCGAAATTGTAAAGGGTTTACGTGTGCAATAAGCCAATAACGAATCTAGGTTTATCAATTAAAGCTTGCACCATTCTACTTCCCCCGTTCCATAATATTTGCTACTGAGTGCAATATATTGTGTGAGAAGATGTCACTTTCAGTAGCAAGTATTATGATATGAAAGTACATATGCTTCTATCAAAATTATCTTAGTGTCATATGTACTCATTCGAAAATTATCATATACTACTAATAATATAATAAAATTGAATTAAGTGATGGGAAATTTTTTTTGAAGTAAACTGAACGTATTATTCAGGAATTACAGGTGCTAAGAATGTGACCTTATATTATTGCGTCTAATGAGTAATATATAAAATTATAAATATTTTGTTTTTCTTCTCGTGTCTTTTTTTTTCATCTACGTTATCATTCTATTACAGTATCCTGCCCTGCCAATGCTTCATTCCTTCCACTCTTCCAGTGTTGTCGTCTTCATAGACACTTTGGTTAATTGAGGTTCCAAAACAAGTTTCTGACTAATGTTGATGATTTTACCGTTATGCGGCTTATATTTCAGTGATAGCAAAATCAAAAACCTCATGATATGGTCAACATATGGTGATGCGATCTTGTTTTTGCAAATCAAAAATAGTATTATTGCTAATATAAGGAAGTGTTGCTAATACATAATAGCACAATACCTTAAGCGCACAATTAACCCTATCGCTTTCTCATATTTTCATTAAGAACTTTAACATATTATTTGGTTTTTTTTTTATTAGCTACGTGAAAGAGTGATAATAACATACAAATGAATAAAAGGACGAGACATAAAGTACAAATCTTGCAATTAGAAGAAAGCGACAATAGAATCTAATTAACATTTAATTTTACCTAATCACGTCCTAATTATTTATTTGCAAAAGTAATAAATCTTTAACCTTTTTATTGTACAGTTTGAATCATTCAAATAGTGCAAGGATAAGCAGCAATGTTAACGTTGCGCCTTTGGCAGATTATATTATAACTATATTGGTAAAATCATCGTTAATTGGTAGGTATTTTGATTTTAGAGCAGGTAAATTCGTCAATTTGTAGCTATCCTTTCCTCTGCAAGTGAGACTCTAACGGTCCGTTTGGTAGGTGGTAATAAACGTGGTAATGCTTGTCCAACTTCAATTATTGCATTGAAAAACTAGTGTAGTTTTGATTGAAAAATTTTTGCTACATTGACGGTCATGCTTGTCCAACTTCAATCATTGCATTTTCTTTATAAAATTCATTTGTATTACCATTGAAAGATGTTGTATTAGGACCGTGACAATTATTTTAGTCGCTAAGGTAATCCAGCTTTGATATAATTTGGTAACCATCGTCACAAATATATATTAAAAAAATTCGATTACACCGACAGGCGACAAGTCAATAAGAGTTAAGTGTTTGCCTTGACGGTCATTACAAATTAGAAAAAAACCCTTGTTTGACCCATTGGTATCACTCGCTCTCCTTTTTTTTTTTTTTGTTAAGAGTGATGATGACTTGAGTGCACCAATTAAGACTGAACATTAAGATGTATATGAAGGGTTTGCCGGTTTGTATGAAGTGTGAGTTAAATATGTGTTTAAGTGTGTGTGTGTGTTAATTAGTGGTATTCAAAACTGAACACCAAATGATTCAGATTCCAAGTATCCGATTTTTTGGATAATGAAATTCATGGTCCGGTTCTGGCTAAAAATGAACCAGATCGGATATCGAATATAGAATTCTTATTTGTTTTAGTTTTTATATTTCTTTAACATATATATATTTAAATTTAATTTGCTTTCTTTCTTTAATCAAACATTTTTTAAACTTTGGATAAAAGTCTAAATTATTTAATGATAAATTAATTATGTAGCTTATTTATAGTTGCAATTTGTACATATTCGTAAATTAAAAAATATTTTTCAAAAAAAAATGAAACAATTAGTTTCTCAGGAGATTGGCTCTTTGAAAGATGCTTCTTAAGCCCTCCCTTCAAAGCTTAATTACGCTAAAAGATGATAATAGGCTGACCAAATTAGGAATGGTCTTAAAAATATAAAATAATAAAAATGAGAAAGCCTTACATTCAATTTTGCCAATATTCCAATTCGTATCCTATTTAAAAGTCGAATATCTGGTCCGAAATATCTGGTTTCCAAAAAACCAGACAAAATATCCGGTTTTTAAAATCGAATAAAAGATAATTCAGATTGGATATTTAACACCCCTAGTGTAAATACATCAAGTTATGAGTGCATTAAAAGTGAGACTTAAACAGGGGGTGTAGTGATGTGAATAATGATGTTTGACAAATGTTCTTAATGAGAAAGTGCAAACGTTAAATCCTGCTACAAGGTGCTCGAACAAGGCAAGCATCTTGCCTTGAACGAGGCACAAGATCAAAATGTTTCAAAGGGTGAAAACTGCACAGTGCTTGAATGAGCCATGGGAATGCTCGAACGAGCACTTAGCTCAAAAGAAAACAATAGGTGTAGTAGTAAGCTGCACAAACGAGAAGCTGAGGAGCTCGAAGGAGCGGTTATCAGGCTTTAGGTTTTATTTGACGGTTGATGTTCTGTAGTTGTTACTATCTTATTTATTTCGTGGCTTTTTACATGTAGCTCATTAATTTATTTAGTACTTATAGATAGAAGGCTCATGAGCTCATTGTAATTAGGAAAAATTACCCGGAATAATACGACATTTCACTGATTTTCCAAGAATAATACAAACTTTCAATTAACCACCAATAATACGAACTTTGACATGCATTTTCCGCTGGCATACATGACCTGTTTATAATCGGTAGTACATGTCTTTTTTTTACCGTTGCTCAGCAGGTTTCAACAGGTAGTACGTACTTTCAATTAACCACCAATAATACAAGATGAAACCTGCTGAGCAACGGTCAAAAAAAGAACTATACTACTGGTTATAAACAGGTCATGTATGCCAGCGGAAAATGCATGTCAAAGTTCGTATTATTGGTGGTTAATTGAAAGTTCGTATTATTCTTGGGAAATCAGTTAAAGGTCGTATTATTCTGGGTAATTTTTCCTTGTAATTATCTACAAACTTCTAATTAACAACACATGGTTTAATTCTTCTTCTCTTCTATTCTCTATTGAAATTCTACATTGTAAGAGTTCTTTTGAACTCCATTGTTATAATATAATACCGAGGACGACGTAGTTCAAGTTGGGTGAACTTTATAAATTATTGTATTGTTTTATTGCATTTCATTCCTACATAGTACATTGTCAATTTCATATACCTAGAGTAATTTGTTCATTACCTTCATTATTATTGATATTAGAGATAAAGTTCAATACTCTATTAGGCTATAATCTAGCTCTCATTTCACCTTTCTCTCTAAAACAAATAAGGTAAAAGTATTTCTCTAATATTCTCTTTCTTTCCTTTCCTCACTTTCCTACGCTGAGATAATTTTTTTAAAAAAATGTCTATATGTCATTGTGTCATGAAATGTTTTCCCTCTAAAATATCATGACGGTATTATATTATTATTATTATTATTATTATAATTATTATTGTTGTTGTTATTGTTGTTGTTAAAGCTACTCATTTATTAGCTCATTATTATCTATGTTGAATAATTCTTTAAGACAAAATACACAGATTTGTGCAATGTTAATTCTTTTTAAAAATTGCAATATTAGTTACGATTTACGATCCAAAATAAATAAGTGGTCCAGATTAGAGGTAGAATGGTAAAGTTCGTAGAATGTTACTATTCTAATTGGAATAAAATTATTAGAGATGGTTACAATACATGATTTTACAATCCTACAATCCTGTGATTCGATTATTACCGAATTATTAATTTTATATGTACCATCTTTCACTAATTTCTTTCACATACCCTCATATGTTTCAAGTGTTCCCTAATTATTATTTAAACAAAATTTTCTTTGACGATAAGAGTTTTGAACTAGTCATAGAAAGTTTTTCCATATCATTCTCCAAAATGAAGTCAAATCAACTTTAATTTGCAAATTTAAACGTTTGAAATAAACAATTATGACTTTATGATAAACATTTAAGCCTATTTATCTTTATTTGTAGAATCGTATGATCTTATAATTCAATTCCACAAATTTATTCCCACCTCTCATAACAATTTCAATCAGTTACTCAATCCTAACAATTTTAACAGTTCTAACAATATCATATTCTTAATTTTCACACGTATTTTTTTAAAAATTATCATCACCATATATCACACACGTACCAACCTAGTAATTAGTTAACACAAATTCTTTGTGAGAGACGATCTCTTTGAGAAACCATCTTTAATTGGGTTGAGCCATTAAGAAAAATATAGAGTAAATATAGGCAATAAGCTTTAATCAATTGAGTTTGAGAGACGTCTCTCAGAAAGACGGTCTCTCAGGACACTAGCCGATTAGTTAAAAACTTCAAAAGTATCTTTCTCATTCATTATGAATACAAAAAACACACAAATGAAATGTGTCAATGTATAATAAAAGCATGGACCACGAAGGTGTAACCCAATTTAGTGGGTGCAAATATTGCCCCAATTCACCTTCATTTGCCAAAATACCATTCAAAAAGGTGGAACATAAAAGAAAATAAAAGTAGACAAACTTTAGATTGATGGGCACAATGAACATCCAAGTTTGGAGAAATGGAAGGGAAAATAGGTGGTTGTAGTGGATATCTACCAAAGCAAAGTTGGAAAAGGACATACTACTTAGAGTAAGACACACCAACTAACTCATTATCACATCAATAGGGAATCCATGTTTCTCATGGCTTCATCATACCATCTAATGACCTTCAAAACTTTCTTTTTGGAAAGTGTAGAATCCAAGGTTTGTTGTTGGTTATTTGTTTTTTTATTGTTAATTGTCAAAATTTCGAAGATTGTATGGCGCTCGAGCGAGCAATGTTGTTGTCGATCGAGCAACAACGAGCAAGGTATGAGGATCAGGTTTGGACAAGCAACAACGAGCTCGGTATTGTGCTTGTTGTGATTTATTTGTGCCCGAACGAGCAAATGAGACATATGCTTATTATAGTGTGTATATCATGGCTTCATCAAGAGTTACTAAATGATAAATTATTGTATGAGACTGTCTTTCCGAAAGAAGCGCAATCTACTAGGGTTAAATAGTCCATCTTATACATCTTATGAGAATATAAACTTTTTTTTGTGATTATCATATTGAAAAATGGTATCTCACAAGTATAGCTCTGAGTAAATTATGAGTGTAAATTAGATATGATTAGATATTGTTTTATTTTGAAATCATGACCTAGTTTCCGGAGCTACAAAAAGCATAATGGACCCAAAAGGCATCATTAACTTTTTATTATCAATAAATGATGATTTATGCCTACTTGTATAATATTGACCATTGATGTATTTTTAACAAAAAAAAACTGAAGGTATAAATTAATATTAATTGGAATTTTGGATCAACCAAATTATATTTAATTGAGAATCAATGAATGACTAATGATTCAAAAGAAGATATACTCCAATTAATATGATTGGATACATGGGAAAATTAGTAATTTAATCAACCCTCTCCGATTAATTATGCTAGAATTGTTTTAGGATTAGGTTATTTCATGTTACATCTCAAAAAAAAAAGGTTATTTCATGTTAGGTTGAACAATGCTTTTCAATATCCAAAACAGTTGTAATGCTTAAATATTAAGAATCAATATATATAATTTATTGATAGGTCGAGAGAAAGGATAGATGATATTTATTCTCAAGACTATACCTGAAAAACAATATCTTTTTCAACTGAAATAAGATGTGATTGTATCGTAATATTCAAATTATAAGTTAGATAGTCATCATTGATATGACTTTATTTTATATGAAATCATTTCAAAATAAATTTTCGTTTAAGAGGCCAATGGAAATGCTTGATTATTTGTCATGGAATAAAACATTTAATCATAAAATTAGATTTTTTTCATTAATGTTTGATCTTATATTCCACAAGCAATAATTATCATTTACACAATCTATATATAATTTAATATTAGTATATCCACACCAAAACACAAAGATTTCCCTCACTTATATTTTCACTATTTTTTGCCTTACTATGAACCAACTTAAATAAAGAGGCCAAGTAAGCAACTATTCAATCTATAATCTATTTTTAGCTATTACTAAAAAAAAACACTGCTGACATCATCAGCTTTAAAATCACTTACGTGTCACTTCTTCATTAAAAATTTTCCCTCTAAAATGTAAAGATGACATCATTGTTATTATGATTATTTTTGACTTTACTATTTTCAAATTTTGAGTATAATAATTCATATTGTTTTTTTTTTTACTTTTTAATTGTGTTAAAAAAATTTGATAAAGTCGTGCATTGCACGGGCATTATCTAGTTAGAATATATGTTAAAACATAATAGTAATCCTTATTATAAAAATAAAAAAGTTGTTATATTATAATATTTGAGGAAGATAAGTATATATCTGATAAATAAAAAAAGTAGGCACATGTAGGAACAGAAAGCGAAATGAAGATGAAATGTTTAGAGGTGGGCATTGAAACACAAAAGTAAAAGAGTAAAAGAGCTAACAAAGTTGCATGTCTCCTTTTATACCATCATCACTTTGCATGTTGTTATCAACTTATCCTAATTACTACATTTTCATCTTTTAGACTCTAAATTGAGGGAATATATTCCCCTTCGTTACTCTATGTATATCAATTTTTTATTATTTTATTTTTAACATAGGTGAAGAACAACAAGAACAAAAAATGAAGAGTAATAATAGGGTTTTTTTTGAAGGAGAAGACATGAAAGCCAGTCTAATGAGTTTATAAAAAGAAGTTTGGAGAAGATAACCTGCAAAGAATACTAAAAAACCTGCTACACTAAGTTAATTTTCGATCGGGGGTGCCACGAGCAAACAAACTGGAAAGGTGGGATTATTATTTATAAATAATCAATAGTTTGGATTATTCACAACGGTTTATCAATAAATGGGATTATTCCCTATAATTTTTCCAAATTTGTATAATTACTGTGTAATTTTTATATTATTTCATTATATTAATCAGTGTCAAGCTAAATAGAGCTCATGTCTTAAATTTAACATATATATCTAATAAGAATAGTGTTGAAAAAGAGAACGATAAGAATCACTATACACGCTCAATTCCAATAGGATAAAAAAATTTAAGATCACGATTAAGCTAAATATACTTAATTGTAAAATTCACTATGCTATACAGACTAAATACTATAGTATAAATTTGAAAAATGTTCTTAATTTATAACATAATGGTTATTTTGTTATACAACGACTAAATCATATTAACCCATTTATATAACGAATTAAAATCTCTTATACATATACGTAATTTATATTTATCCAACTAAATTCACTAATTACAATCACGATATTTGACTTAAAACTTTCATAAATAAAAGTCAAATGGTTCTTTTTGAGGGGCAAATAGGAAGTTGACCGTAATATTTTAATCAGTGGCGGATACAGAAAAACGAAATGAATGATATCAATATAAGTAAAATGCGTCTAGATTGCGTTTTGGGAGAAACAAGTATTTCATTTGGAATTGTAGATTTGAATTATGAATTCATTAAATAAGAATTTGAGAATCACAAGCTTAGGGAAGTGATTTTTCAAATACTTATCTTTAACCATTTTTTAAAAGATTGGTGGATTTGACTCAAATCCAAATTTGAAAATCTTTTACTTGTCAAACACTTAATTTGAGTCAAATTCACATTTTCAAATGAAATCAACATTCCCAAACGTAGCACTATTGAGTTTAATTGGCCATATGAAGTTGATCGTAATATTTAAATCAGTGGCGAATTTAGGAAGTTGACCGTAATATTTTAATCAGGGTCAAATATGTGCATATGGAAGGCAATATGTACACTAACCAGTGATATGAACTGATCTTAGTGACATGACGCTGAATTCGCTGTGAATGTTGATAAATCCGAAGGAGAATGAAATTAATAAGATTATCCATAGACATGATATTGATAAAGTGAAGTAGTTGAGTTGAAGGAAACCTAGAAAGGAGGTGACGAATATGTTCATGTGAAGTGTCAGTAATTTTAATTTTTAACGGAAGGCTATACTCCTTTAATTACTACTAGCTTGCTAGATAATCTAATTAGATTAGATGGAGTAGTCTTTACTAACACCAATCATCTTATTATCTACGTCACCAAACTCTTTAAACATTTGTAATTTAATTTTTGTTTATCAGATAACCTTATTATTTTCAAAAAAAACTTACGTAAGACCGTCTTATTCTAAGATCATAAGTAGGCCGGCTCATTTTTAGGCGCGTGCACTACACGCGCTCCAGATTTCTATTTTTTTGATTTTTTTTTCATTTTTTGGGCATTTTCCAATTTAGATTTTAAAGGTATCAATTTTGACCTTAAAGATATCAATTTCAACGTAAAGTAGTACTTAAATATATCAATTAAAGTAAAAATTTCAATAAAAACATATAATTCATTACTTATCACTTTCAATTATTACCAAACGTGCATCAATTATGACTTTATCTTGTTTTTGTTATGATGTTAACTATATCAATTACTAACAAAATAAATGAACAACATAACAACATACAATTCATTACATATCACTGTCAATTATTACCAAATACGCATCAATTATGACATTATTTTGTTTCTGTTATGAGGTTAACTATATCAATTATAAACAAAACAAATAAACTACATAACAACATACAATTCAATACTTATCACTGTTGATAATATTAGGTAGAAATTGATCACTTTAGCGTTAAAACTGATCAGGTTCAAATTGAAATTTTTACTTTTTTTTTTTATCAAGAAATTTTTACTTTAATTGATTGATATATTTAATTACCACTTTAATTAGAAATTGATATCTTTAACGTCAAAATTGATACCTTTAAGAGTAAAATTGAAAAATACATAGAGAAATGAAAAAAACTGATTGGCTCCATATTGGATCGTGTGTTATTCTAAAACGGTCTTACTCAAGATCTGGTGTATTATTTTTCTCATTCTTAACTTTATTATCATCTTATTCCAATGCTATTCTTACAAACCAAAGTTACTTTACTTTTACTTTAAGAGCTAAGTTAGCTAATATAATGATTTGAACTATGGGGATTAACAAATTGAATAGATTAAAAAAAGTGGAATATATTTGTATTGAAATGCCATAAAAAATGAGGTAAAATTATTGATATAAAAGAGTATATGTTCTTATAATGATATGCTAAGTTATTGGCTACATATTCCCTCCGAACCGATTTAGTTGTCCTATTTGATTGGGCACACTTGTCAAGCTAATATTTTGACTTTTAATATCTCTAATTATGCTTAAATAAAAATTATGAAAAGTTGATAAGATTATAAGAATAATCCTTGCATTGAGACAAATCAAACAAGATCTCATATGGCTATGTTTTAACTTACGGATTAAGAATAAAATAGTAAAAATTAAACTGGATTGATGAATAGTGTAAAAAAACCGAATGGGACAATTAAATTGGTTCGGACGGAGTATATTTTTGGTATCGATTTTCTTCCATAGTGTCCTTGTTATAAATATATAATATTATTATGAGATTTTTTAAATTCAATTTATTTGTTTTTCAACTTTATTTTGTTATTAATTTTATGTTGATCTCTCATATTCTAAATAAGTATCTCATTAATTTTACACACTTGCAATTCACTATATATTAATGTTATTATGAAATATTTTAAAATTTTATTTGTATTTCAACTTCTAGCATGGAAACACTACAAACAATGTTGCTTCTAGCCACACTTAATTAGCCACACTTAATTAAGTGTGGTAAATTATTGGAAGCTCTTATGGGTAGATTAACTTTAGCCACACTTAATAAGTGTAAAGACAATAACGTCACTTATAAATGTGGGGAAAAACTAGTTTAGAAAATAAAAATATAGTAATTAATGTAACCACACATATAAGGGTGGGGAAAAAATCATACAAATAGCCACACATATAAGTGTGACTATAGACCAATTAAGAAATTTGAAAGACATTTAAAAACCTAATTTAAAAACTTTGAAAAAAAACAAAGTTTTAAAAGCTTACTTGCGCGCCGAAATCAATAATAATAATAATAATAATAATACTGATAATAATAATAATAATAATAATAATAATAATAATAATAATAATAATAAAGAAAAATTACCCAGAATAATACGACCTTTCACCTATTTTCCAAGAATAATACGAACTTTCAATTAACCACCAATAATACGAACTTTGACATGTATTTTCCAGTGGTATACCTTACCTGTTTACAACCGATTCTACAGGCCAAATTATGACCGTTGCTTCTCACAAGTCACAACATGTTGAGGAAGACCAAAAAAGGCTGTGCAGACATGTTCCTCAACATGTTGTGAGAAGCAACGGTCATAATTTGACCTGTAGAACCGGTTGTAAACAGGTAAGGTATACCATTGGAAAATACATGTCAAAGTTCGTATTATTGGTGGTTAATTGAAAGTTCGTATTATTCGTGGGAAATAGGTGAAAGGTCGTATTATTCTGGGTAATTTTTCCTTTTACAAATAAAGAATTGAGGTACAAGTCATTAGATAATAAGTATAATAGCCTTGCAAAATATATCACGAAATACCTCTTGGTCTGGTGGCTGAAGTGTTGTGCTTTGGAACTTGAGGTCTCAAGTTCGAATACTGCTAGGCGCATTATTGTGGAGATAGGAGTTGGCACGCATGGATGGCAGCGCAGGCCTGCGTGGCTCCATGTGGGTCTATACCGACTAACCCAAGACAGTCGGAATATTTTGGCATAGTGTGTGTGGAAACGATAAAGAAAAAAAATCACTAATACTAATTTCCCCTTACTTATAAGTGTGGAGATGTACCAACACTTATAAGTGTTACTAGAGATGCATTTTACCACACTTATAAGTGTAACCCAATTATGAATTAACCACACTTATTATGTGTGGGCAATATTTCCCCACACATCCATAGCCACACTTATTTAAGTGTGGGGAAATATTTTAGGCACACATATATGTGTGGCTACGTGCATTTTTAAGTGTGGCTATATGCAACATATTTTGTAGTGAAAATTGGTGATTTGAGACAACAATGAGACTGGAATTATGCTTCTTATGTATGTGATGGAGGTGTAATATGAATAAATAATATAGATGGTGACAATCCATGGAGGAGGCTATAGACTTATTTCAAAAACTAATGCAAATCTCACACCATATAATTAACCTTTAACGATAATCAACAAATAGATATAAATAAAATATCATAAAATCTATTAAAAGGATTGAGAATAATGACACGTGGCATTCTCAAAATAGCCAACTTTATTGCATTATAATTTAAAAAAAAAATTAATCATAGGCTAATTATTGCAATGTATGGTAAAACTTTTTAAAAGTCAATTTTAATTTTCAACGTATGGTAAGTATAATTTTAAATTCATCTTGATTAAAAGAGGCAACTATATTGCATTTTAATTTTAAAAAAAACTTAATCATAGGCTAATTATTGCAATGTATGGTAAAACTTTTTAAAAGACAATTTTAATTTTCAACTTATGGTAAGTATAATTTTAAATTCATCTTGATCAAAAGAGGCAACTTTATTGCATTTTAATTTAAAAAAAAAATTAATCATAGGCTAATTATTGCAATGTATGGTAAAACTTTTTAAGAGGCAATTTTAATTTTCAACGTATGGTAAGTATAATATACAAAAATGGTCAATGATCAATTTATTAGAGGCAAATTCATAGATCATACAAATCATAGCCTAAATAATATTTTTCATATTTTCAACGTATGATAAGTATTCATAGAAAAATGCATTAATATTACAGCATCTTTTTAATTGAATAATTGAGAGAAAATTTTGTCCATATTTAAATCAGAAAACATTTAACCTTCATAACCCTATATATATGCATCTTTTTAATTGAATAATTGCATTCTAATCAACCTTTTATACTGTTCAAATTAAGGCCTAGGTGCAACAAAAATTAGTTTGAATTATTTTGAGTAAATTAGAAAATGTCTTAGATATACTGCATAATATATGTGTGACGATTTATAAAACTACAGAGTTCATTTATACATATAACTGTCAAAGTTAACTTTTTATGTTGCGTAATATCCTTGACTTTTTTAATATCACATGTATTCAGTTATCGATGCTAATAGAACCGTGCATTGCACGGGTTTCTACACTAGTATAAGTAATAAAACGGTAAAAACTAGGTAAAAAGGTGTCAATGACCGATTTATAAAAGGCAAGGAACAAGAACAACAAACTGGTAAGGAGAAAGAATCAATAGCCTAAGACATGAATAAGGCTTCTTCAATTACTCCATCCCTGGTCAGGTCCTCAAAAACGTGTAACTTATTCAAGTCCCTTTTTATTTATTCCTCTCATTTCTCTACCGTCCTACGATGCTTTCGATCCTCCACACGGGGCATCATAGGTCTTTCCCTTTACATGCTCAAACCATCTCAACCTAATTTCATGCATATTTACAGAAAGAGGGTTAAATCTTAAAATCTCTCTAAACTCCTGGTTCCTGATTCTTTTCATCATTATGTGACCACACATCAGCATAAGCCTTTCTGTAACTTACAACTTATGTTCAAACGTATTCTTTATCGGTCAACATTCTGTCCTATAGAAAGCAGACTAAAATACAACTCGGTAAAATTTATACCTTTTAATATATTAGGAAACTTCCTATCAAATAGCATCCCAGTGGTTGCTCGTCACTTGAGCTAACTCACTTGTATTCGATGAGTAACATCTCTGTCTATTTTCCCATTACAATCGTCACCTTTGTCTCACTTATTGACTCTGTCCCACCAGAGTTATTACATCACAAATATTATGCAAATATTCAATTATCTCTTTAGATTTTTTTCAGTTCAGGTAAAAGAAAAATAATGTAACAAAACCTTAAAAAGACTGAATTTAATTTGGTTTTAGGAAAATAAACAGTCGTGTAATCAATTCTAACACTTAAGTTAATCTATTTGACAAAATTATGATCATTGGTCATTTTTTGATTCTATTATTAGTGTTTATGATGATTAAATTTTTGTCCTTCACTTGAATCAAATAATTTTTTTCTACATATCATTTTCATTTATCCATCATAGTTATTATATATGGCCACTTGATTTTTGGCCCCAATAATATTTAAGATTGATATTAACTTAAGTTCTTTTAAAAAAAAACTTAAAAATAAGTGAAAAATAGAAAAGCATGCATACTCCCTCTATTTTTTTTAAATTGCGATTATTTCACCTTTTTATTTTGTTATAATTATAATTTTTTTTTATGAAATTAATATGTTAAATTCACAATTATAATTTTCTTTTTAATATTATCAACATAATTTAAATGATAAAATATAACTTTAACATTATGCAAAATTGCCAAATGCACTTGTTGCAGTGTCGAAGGGACTTTAAAATATAATATCTCATTTATTTTTGTAACACTATTTATATATCACTCTTAAATTGTATTTTAATATTAACTTATAAGTTAAAACATACCATGTGAGATTTTATTTGATTCGTTTTGATATAAAGATTATTAATATCAATTTTTTATAATTTTTAATTATACGTAACTCAAACGTTAAGCATCGAATAAATGCATTCGATAGAACGTATAAAATAAATGAGACACTTAACATGAATGGCGGGAAAGAAGAAAGTTGATGAGTGATGATTCCTAAAGAGTAGAGGTGTTTAAAACAGACCCAATAGACACCCGACTTTATAACCGAATTCGATTTCACCCGACTAAAAAAAGGATCTACGATACAATTATGTCAAAAGCAATATGAACACAAAACCCGATTTTTAACCGACCCGAAAAGCTTGACTCAAAATCAACTTGATAATCCAAATGAACACCTCACCTAAAGAGAGAGGGAAGAAGAAAGGAATAATAAATATAGAAGAGTTGGGGTAAGTTGTAAAGATACGTAGCAGAAATGTTTGGATGTGGGTGATCAAAATCATTATGGTTGTGCAAACCTATGTACTTCTCACGTGAGACACTAACCAACAACAAAGGAGTGGTTAAAATGCCACCATCACTTCAAAACTCATAATAATGCAATTCTTTTTAAATTGTTGCAAAATCATTTTTATTCTTTATCTATGCCACATACTACATTAATCAATTTATTGATTTTTAGTAAGTCTCATGGGAGACGGTCTATTCTATAGACGGAATCCATGAAGCCCAGCCCAAAATATAACATAGTATATTTGGGGTTATAATAAATTATTTGGGGTTATAATAACTTATATTTGGGGTTATAGAATAGTATATTCGAGGTTATTATACCTTACATTTAAGATTATAACATAATATAATTGATATGATAATATAAAAAATCAGTTAAGGGAAATGGGCTGAGCCAATTTTGTGGTATATCCTATAGACCGTCTCTTGTGAGATTTTGTGATTGATTTTAATCAGCATTTGTTAAATCAACCGGTTGGGGTATTTTCAGCTAATTGGTAGCTGGTTCATGGAGTCAAACAAGCTAAAAATAGTGTTTGATAAAAGAGCTTGTTGAGAGAGCTTATTGGTACCAATCAGCTCAAAATTAACACGCTTTTTCATTGTGTTTATAGATCAAATTTTTTAAATTGTATCTAAACTCATTTCATTCTCGTTGTCTTCTTATTTCTCTCCAAAATTGACACTATCAATTGAAATTCAAAATTTAAACAATACGTAAATTAAATTTAACTGAAAAAATATCAAAGTAAGCATTAACTTCAAGTTTGTAGTTAAATTCTATAAATTTTTTATTAAAAAATAAAAAATAAAACATTACGAATCTTACGTTTTGTTTGACTTTCTATTTAATTTTTTTTGAAATATATCCAAGAAAACTTGGATTATTATGGTGAGGACGTAATAGATTATTCAATGAGATTATTATGAATAGGCAATTTGACACAGTTGATGAATTACATGCTTGGGCAAATGAGATCAGTTAGTATATATTTATGCTTTCATTGGTACGATAAGTTTAGAGATCAGTTGCTTGACTTAGATAATGCAGCTTGACCGGAATCCAAATGTAGCACATGTAGTTGTCGGTTTATGATTATTGAATATTTTCGTAGATTTGATAAAAGGTCATGGAAGGAGAGTGTATGTCTACGTGATAAAGCAAGAAAAAACTATAAATATAGTGTACAGAGATGGTCGTGTTAAAGCAAGTAGTTGTCAACTAACTTTCTAAATCATTTTAGAGAGCTTAGTGCGACTGACTTTTATCGTGACGTCTATAAAACACAATTACCCGGAGTTTATGCTAGTATAAACCAAATACAAAACCTTAGGTAAGCTATATTAGACGCGAAGGGATGGATAATAGGTGTCACATGCAACACTATCTACATTTAGCAACGAAGAACAACAATCAGTTTGGATGAATATGGATAGTAATTAGCGATATATGACTCGTTTGTTGTTGGCAAACCCTCAATGCATTCAATTTCTTCGTGAATGGCCTTAATTTGTCTTACAAGACCGCAATAAAGCATAACAATTAGTTTGGACGAATATGGATATATAGTAATTATCGATATATGACTCGAATGTTGTTGGCAAACACTCAATGCATTCAATTTCTTTGTGAATGGCCTTAATTTGTCTTACAAGACCACAACAAGAAATGACCGCTATTTAAGATTGTTGGTAGTATAACCCTAACAAATCACTACTTCTAGGTAGCGTTCTGCTTATAACTGAAGAAGTCGTCTAAAACTATAGTTTTGATCTTAATACGGTTTGTCGTCTGGTCTGGTTTGAAAAGAAAAAACCCATACCAAACGAAAACTGTAACTTTTTTGAAAAAAAATACCTGACCATTTGAACAATATACCAGAACGAAAATTAAAATTTAAAACTATAGTTTAGTTTCAGTTTAGGCCAAACATTATTCAACTCTAATTAAAAGCCAACATTCATCCATTATAACTTATAAGCAGTAGTAGCACTTTTGATATCCTACTTAACAGGGTGTACGTATAGATGCAAATCAACAATTTCCGTCCTCCGCAACTCGCTATTTAGCTACCCAAATACACCTCAAAGAGCCAAGGCCCTTGTCTCTTTTAAATGTCGATCAATTTATTTCTTTTAAATTACTAAAATTAATAAAAAATATATATATTTATTGCGTTTTAGTTAACTTTTGTGCATCATAGACATGAATTTGAAATGTTGACCGATTTAATTTCGATTCATTCATAAAGAAAGATAAATTACTCTTAAATCAACATAAGCGCATTGTTGAAAAAGCTAATGTTGATTAATTAATGAAAAATTACCGTGAATAATCCAACATTTTCATAATTTACTTACACTAATTTCACTTATTGGTTAATATTGAATAGTCCCAACTTTATGGAGTATTTACCTAAAGTAAGCTTGTGTAACCCAATGACCTACTATATTAGGTAATTCACCAGAATTGTAAATTGAAAATTAATGAAAAATTAGAGAAAAAATCTAAAAATTACATATAACATTCAGAATATTAAAACAAAATTCATTTTTTTCAATATTTTTAAAGAATTTTTTTTGATATTTTATGTGTGTGTGTGTGTGTGAGACCCGATGACCTACTATAATAGGAAATTCACCAAAACAATAGATTGAAAATTAATGTTAAATTAGAGAAGAAAATCTAAAAAATTACATATTACATTCTATATATATATATATATATCGAGCCTACCTTTCAGGAGGAAATTCAGTGGATGAGTAAAATCAATTGAAAGAAAGCTGACCATGCAAAGCTAATAGTTGGGCTATGGACAGAGATGATCTACACCATCTGGATGCAGCGCAATAGGAAACTTTTTGTTTGAAGGAAATCATTGATTGTATAGTATTTAGAGTAGCTGGGAGGGTAAAGGGTAGAATGCAAGACATGCTTTGTATCTATTTAGCTGTTTTATTTTTGGGTTTTTGGGCTTCCGCTCCCCTTTTAGTGTTGAGCGTTAGCGTTTTTGGTGGCTCGTGCTGGAGTTAATTTCCAGGCTGAGCTTGTCCCTTTGTACTGTCTCTTGTTTCTGGTATATAATACAAATCATTTGACAATATATATATATATATATATATATATATATATATATATATATATATATATATATATATATATATATATATATATATATATATATATATATATATATATATATATATATATATATATATATATATATATATATATATATGAATAAGTTTAAGTGCGAATTGTGTTTAAGTGTGAACCATACGAACCTGTTGCTTAATGATTTTTTTTCCTTGATTTTTTATGTTTGAAAAAAAACTCGTTTATGTAAAATCATAACATTTTCCAAAAGTGTACTTTTACATCAAAAAAAGTTATTTTTCAACTATAAAAACTCAACAAAAAAAAACCAATAGTAACAATTTTTTACTACAAAGAAATTGGATCGCACGATTCACATTTAAGCATCGTTAGCTCTTGAACTTTACTCAATAATACCATTCATTCTACCTAGAGGTGCTCATTCGAGTCTTCTGTAGTACCACTAATTATCGGGTTGACTTATAAAAGTTTATAGTGTATATGACTGCTATTTGATATAACAAACAACATAATATCAAGTTGATAATTTTGAATATATGTGAAACTACATATTTATAACAAACTTATGAAAATATATTTTACTCTCTTAAGTTAACAATAAGATAATATATTAGAATATAAATCAAATAAACTTAAAAGTTAAATAATCAAAATTCGATCAACTAGAGTATGTTTATATAAAAGAAAATGGGAAAAGTGCAAAATAACAAAACAATGTTGTCCCCAATTGGTTGGAAAACAAATTACAAGTCTAATGATTCCTTATAATATTACAAATAATATTGCATAAATGAAACTACACATACAAGTTTTATCTTTGTAGTATCACCTTTATTTGTATATGACAATGGACTCTTTGCTTGAATGAATCATAAATTGAACAACACCGTAAAGAAGATATGTTTGCAACGGTAACATCACTTGAAAATCTTGATATAGATTGAAGGCGACTACAAGCTTTCCTATAGTGATATTTCCCACAAAAAGGTACTTGGATTATGAGAATGAAAATTCACAATGAGATACAATCCATCACTCCAATTGATAAGTACAAACCGATTGAACTAAATGATTATGTGTTCATGCAGAAATTAAAACCAGAAAACAATAAAAGAGTTTATAACTCGCTTTTACATTTCAAGAGATTGAGAGAAAGATGAACTCAAAATTGATGTTAAAGATGTAAAGGATAGAGTTGAAGTGACAATGATTCATCCAAATCTATTTACTAATTATATCTGATGGTTATCTGATTATAATTAAGTAAAACATTAGTTCTTATTTCTTAACAACACAACACTCTATGAAACAAAGTTTTGATTCACGAACAAATATTTTGTTCCAAGATGCTCGAACAAGCATGAGCCCAAATCATTTCTAGAAACTTTCTGACGCGATTTTGATATTGTCTTACACGCTCTAAATATTCAACATATAAAAGATACAAGGAAGAAGAGAGAAGATTTATAAAAGAAGGGAGATGAGCTAGAAAAATACTTTGTTCCATATAGTTTAAGAAACAATGAAAGGAATTTTTTATTTAGGTCTCTTATAAAAGAAGGGAGAATAGCTTATAAAATAAATTTTATATTATGCACTTCAACATGTTATTAAGAGATAAATTTTTTTGTAACATTTTTATTGATTTATTGATGTCAATTTCATGATGAATCATGGTAATTTATTGATAAAGTTTTTTACATTGTAGTAATAGTGAAAATGAGTTTTCAAACATTTATCATTTAATAAATAAATTTCGTTACAAATATGCTGAAATTATTAGGTAAAGTAAAAGTAATTTAATAAAATAAAATTAATCATAAATTTCCTAGAGTTCTGACTTGTTTTCAATTAAAAATCAGCTCGAGTTTAAACAGTTTGATTAAAAATCAATTTAAGTTTACAAAAGTTCTACTAAAAACCATTCGAGTTTAGTCGATTTTAGCTAGATCAAGTTTGGTTTCATGCATAATTTGGATAAGATATGACTCAGTTTGGTCACTATTAGGTTTGGGTAATATTATATGTCAGTTATAAAAGCTAGTCGCAGTTCAGATTCAATTTCTATTTTTTGATTATCAACCAATTTGAATATAACTTTATTTGGTAAAGTCGATTCAATAAACCTAAAATATTAACATATTTTAGGATCAAGTGATTTTCGATTTTATTTGGACTGTTCGGATCGGATCACAATTTTGAAAAGCTATGCTTCGGCCGTTCAATTACTGACCTTTCAATTCGAACCTATGAAATACGAGTAACATTTTCTTCTATATCTATAAACAGAAAACACCGAATAAAAAAAAAATTAAACAAGACTCCTAATTAAACGGTAACAGGAACAGCAGTGCAAGCGGGGAGTCTCTAATTATTATCCCAAAATTTAAACAACGAAAACATTTTGATAAAATCCCTGTCTCTCTCTCTCTCTCTCTCTCTCATCCCATTCTTTTTCTCTCTCTTCTCCTTCCTCCCTCAGTCACTCCCTCCGCTGATTTCGCAACGGTTCGCCGTCGCTTTTCGGCGGAGATTTTCAATCGCCAGCTTTTCCTTCAACATTTTCCTTTATTTTAATCATCGCCGAGTTTAATCTGCCAAAGGTACGTTCTCATTTTATACTTTTTCCTTGATTAAGTTTTTGTATTGATTTAATCTTTTTGCATTATTTTGAATTCGGCATGTCGGATTTTTGTTACGTTTTTGTTTTATTTGTATTCGGCTTCATACAAAATTTTCCCCTATTTTGACCTTTTTTTCGATATTTTGGAACTGACTTTTTGAATCTTGATTTTACATATATATACATTGTCCGGTGTTATTTATTCTCAGAGTTTATTATTTTTCCTTGATCAGAAAATGCTTTGATGATTTTGTTGTCATTTCTTTAAATTTTAATTTCGAATGATGTTGTATTATGTTTTTCTTTAATTCGATTCATTGCGATTTTTCGTGTAAAATGGAAATAGATGTCGTTCAATGCATATTGATGTTGTTCAATACACCAGATAGTTGTTTTTTAGCTCACTCGCATCTATATATTAACAATGTCGCTTTCTGGTCTAATTCAGGTGTATTTGGAATCATCTAAATTATGCCGATTTCATTAAAATGTTTCAATTGATTTTTTAATGATTGTATAGTTTTTCCTAAATTGGAATGTCTAGATAATTGTTGTTGCAGATGCTTTAATTTTTACATGTAAAATTATGCAATTTGTGCTTTTGGTTAATTTTCTTGCATTTGTTTTGTTGAATGTTTCAGGAAAACAAAATGATTGGGAGTTTTCTTACCAGAGGATTAGTGTAAGTTGCATGCTTAGACTCTTTTGTAATCTTGCTCTTTTCATTACGAAGTGAATTTAAAGATTGCTGATGGTTGTACTGTTTTAGGATGATTTTCGGATATGTATATCCGGCTTATGAGTGTTTTAAAACACTGGAGAGGAATAAACCAGACATTGAACAGCTGCGCTTCTGGTGTCAATACTGGTACATAGGAATAATTTGAGCTGTTATATATTATGTTGGTCATTCAATTTTATTAGTGATGATCTCAATACTATTAAGCTAATTCAGTAATGTCAAATGCACATAACCATACCCTTGTAATAATTGACAAGTTGTTTTCAATCAACCTTTGACAGTGATATACATTAGTAAAGGGTGCTTATTATTTAATGAGCTATTTTACTATAAGCTATGATAATCCGGAATTAAACAAACGTAAATTTTTGGCTCAATTGACGATGAAGAAGTGGCTTACCTGTTGATATTTTTGGCATAAATCAGGATTTTAGTAGCTGTTATGACCGTCATGGAGAGGGTTAGTGATGCCTTCGTTTCATGGTGAGTGGCCTGGAATTGTTCTTTTGATTTTATATGCTATGTCATCCCTTATCAGGGTTGTGATTTTCTTAACAAACTTTCTTCTTTACAGGGTTCCAATGTACAGTGAGGCTAAACTGGCCTTCATTATATACTTGTGGTATCCTAGGACAAAGGTATAGTCATTATGCATATAGCTTTTCTGGTTTGATGTCAAAAGTTTTGAGTATCCTATTTATAGATTATTCTGTACTTATGTGATGGATTTTTACTGTTTTAGGGAACAACATATGTTTATGATTCCTTCTTTAAACCATATGTTTCAAAACATGAGACCGAAATTGATCGCAACTTGCTTGAGTTAAGGACAAGGGCTGGGGATATGGCTTTCATGTATTGTCAAAAGGCAGCTAGCTACGGCCAGACAAGAATTTTTGAGGTTTTGCAGTATGTTGCAGCGCAATCTACCCCAAGACCTCGCCCCACACAGGTATTCTAACTTTAAAATTAGACTTGTAAATCCTTAGGGACAGTCTCATAGTGACATGTTTCCATGCGCTAACATTCATTTGTATTTGGATAATTTGGAGTAATGGCTTGCTTATATATGCAGAGTAAGACAGACAATAGGTTAGGAGTATAGGAACTGTTTACAAGTAGATTACTACTTGACTAAGGTCATGGTGACCAAATTATTTAAACCCTCTATTTAAATGATCAATTGAAGCCATATCTATAGTACAGACTACAGTGAGCTGTAAATATTCTTTTTATTCAATAGTGAGAATCTTTATAGATTCTCATACGGTTATATTAGTTTATAACGTATTAAAATTTTTAACTCGTTCTTTTCTTTTGACTTCTTTAAAGACATGAAATTGACTATTACCGGTCAATTTATAAAAGTATATTAATGTAGTCATCTAGGGGTTCTAGGTAGTATATGATGAGAATTGTTTAGGACTTGTAAGCAATTTTTAAATTTTCAGTGGTTTATGATACTTTCAAAAAGGAAGAGATTTATGTGAATAAAATTTACGTGCTTTATAATTTAAGGCTTTGGTATCCCATATTTAAGGCTTTGGTATCCCATATTGTTGTGATTAAGGCTCTGATATTGTTATGATGTGGAGTATAATCTTAGTAATATCTGTTTCTCTGAGTTTTAAAGTTGGTTTTTAAAATGTGCTTCCACTGTTGCTGTTCTGGAGTTGGATTGTATATATTATTCCTTGTCGGCAGTCTCATTCTAGCTTATCTTGATCTTTTTCTCTGCTTAACCGGCACTATTTTGAACTTGTTTCTAAAATTATATCATTATATGCATTACTTGCAGCCACAACAGGCTACAAGAACCCGGCAACCTCCTACTAATCCAGCTGCATCAGCTACTGCTGCTGCTGCTGCTGCTGTCACTGCAGCTGCTGCTTCCACTGCTGTTGCTCCTGCTGCCGCTCTAGTCCAACCAGCTGCGAAAGTGCAACCTACTACACAGGTACACGATGAACAGCCTCTCTCTCCTACTTCAAGCACATCTTCGAGTCGAGAACTAGAGACGGAAGAGGAGCTTAGTTCTAGCAAAGACATATCTTCTACTTCTGCTCCTCCTTCACCGGCTCAAATGAAGCCAAAAAAGTCTCTGTCCTTGCCTCATGGACCCGAGAGCTCTAGCCAATCAGTAACAAACAATGCAGAAGCCAAGCAGATCGTAAAAGTTCCCTCCAAAGCTGAAAAATCACCAGCAAAGGGTCCACCATCTCCAGAAGAGACCGTTATGGAAGAAACTATTCGGGTTACCAGAGGAAGATTGAGGAAGACTAGGTCTACTGTAACCAAATAAAGCAACTTTTCCCACAGTTCATTTCTCCTCATTTTAAATGTGAGTAATGTAGCTGTAGGTTGGATACGCACTGTGTATTGGTTTGATCTGAAAGTTATAAAGATGGAAAACTGTGGGGGGTTGATGTGTGTATATTAGTTACTTGCCTTTTTCTAAAGGAAAATTCAATTTGTTGCTTTATTTGTTATTGATCCCATTATGGAAGGTGTAGCGATAAGGTTACCATTTATCTGGCGTTATGATAAATTTTGTTACATTAACGTCAGTCGTCGCCTACAGGGTTACAAGTTGATAAAAGTTGACCATTTCTTTTTCTTTTTTTTTTTTCTTGGAAGTTCGATGTATATCAAAAGAAAGAAAAAATAGATGAAAATCCAGCTTGTCGACATAAAAAAACACTTAATAAAGTTGACCATTTCTTATTTATCCATTAATGGTTTACTTACGTGATTATGTCCATATTTTTGATTCTTTGAAGCTGAAAAACTTTTTGACAATGCATAAATTATGTGATGATAATATCTCAAAATGATAATTTATGACCTAGCTTCTTACAACTTATTATCTATTTAAAGAAATTTAAATGCTATAACTTCTATATTTAAAAGCTACAATAATTTTATCTTGCCAAAAACACATCTTTTGAAATTCTTTTTACCTTAGTATTCTGAGATTTCAACTAAGATGTATAGTGAATCAATAATTTTAACTTGAAGTAACAAATAACTTTGTAATTGAATGATTACAATTTAGAGATTAACAATCAATTTTAAAATAGACAAATCTGCCAAGAATAAGCCAAACTATCACCCATTGGCCAAAAATAATCCCAACTATCGATTATTTATAAATAATCCTAACTATTCATCAAATTTGTTCAAAAAAGTCCCACAGTACTCATTCGCAACATGTGTCCCTTCTTCATCACTTTCATCATAATTAGAAACATTATCCCTACTCAAATTCAAAGCAACTACAATATCACCTAATTGAGGGTGTGGGACTGTTTTGAGCAAATTCGATGAATAGTTAGGATTATTAAAAATAATCGATAGTTAATATTATTTTTTTGCCAACGAATAATAGTTAGGATTATTCTTGGAAAAATTTTCTTTTAAATATTAGTTTTTCAATTTTCACAATTACTTAAAAAAAAATTAATCATCGTACATCCATATATAATAACTACTAATATAGTACTATAGTTAATGGGTGAGGGAGTTGATATTTTGATATCTAAATTTTGATAGTTCAATACTCTCTCTTTATTCGAGTCTTTTCCCTAAATATAGTTCATTTACAAAATAATTCCCAATTTATGTTGCAGGAAAATTTATTTCTCATTATACTGTCCACGTGGCATTGTTTTTATTTTTAAAATCTGCAGCATAAAACCGTCACATGAAGTAGCGGTTTCTTTCAAAGTCTAATTCGTTACATTAAATAGCGGTTTATGAAAAAATTTTTTTTATAAAAGGACAAACCGCCAGTTCACATGGCGATTCTGTCTGCGTGAAAAATCTGACTGATGGTCATTCTACTCCATTGAGCTTGGTATTGGTTTATGTCCATTTTTTTTGTTCATTTACTCTTGTCCATCAAGGTGATATCGGCTGCTCAGTGATAATTATCATAAAAGCTCCATACATGCTCCATTAAACTGACAAATTCAATACAAGAAATATGGAGTTTTAAAACATTTGTCATTCTAATTAAATTAAACCATCAATAAGAGAATACTGAATTTGTTCCTTGCAATACTTAACGTAATTGATCAATTTCATCATCATTATCATCATCTTCATCCCAATGAGTCCCGCTCAGAGGCAGGGTTCGAAGAGGAACGGAATGAAAGCGGTTTGACGAGTCTAAACCATCCAATTCAGTTGACTTCGATAAACAATGAGTGAAAAAACTGTTGTAGAATGTACTTTAATTTATGAATAAACAATAAATTAAAATACAAGTTGTGATAGAAAAACCAAATTACATATGACAATCAAGCCTTGCTTATATTCACCCTTGAGATCTCCGATACACCGAACTTCAACACGATCAAAGTAACAATGAAGATTTTGTTGGAACTTGATATCAATTCTAGGCGAGATGCTCTTTCCTAAAACGTTATTTCCTCCCTACCACGGTGCTTGGGACTCAACCGGAAATACGTTCTGAGATACAAAGAATTACACCAATTTCCTAGCACAAGGATATTGGAATGACATAAAAGCAACTTAAATGGTAAGAAATATGGAAATACACAATCAAGGATTGCAAGTTCTTGATTGAAATGCTTAAGAGGAGGAGAAATCAGAAATTATGGATGTTGTAGATATCTGAAACAACACACAAGCATTCTATATTTATAGAATAGCTCACACCACTTCATGAAACAAAGTGTTGAACCATGAAGCACTAGGTTGATCCGTGAAACACGAGATCGATTCACGAATCGATATCGCTTTTCACTCAACCCTCATAACCCAAGGAACACGGCTTAAAATAACCATATAAACCGTAGGAAGTTATATAATAACCACCATAACGAAACAGAGCAAAACGCGAAACAGTCCCGCGAAAAACACTGAGGTCGCGGGCCGCGACCTAAGTCGCGAGCCGCGACATGCTGCTCCGAAATTTCCAGAAACTTTTTTCCCCATTTTTGCGAGCCGCGAACCAAGTCACGAGCCGTGACTTTTATGTTTTTGCTAAAACATATATTTTACAACCTTGAGATTAAATACTTTAATTTAATTAAATTATTTATTTAATTTAATTAATTAAATCATTTCCGATGTCCACTATACACACTAAATTCCAACAAAAACTCAATTACGATTAGTGATCAATAAGATTAAGTGAAGTTGAGTTAAGTTTTACTCACTAATTCAATTAAACCATTCTTCTTCTTCTTCTTCAAAAAAAAGAGTTCAATTAAACCAATTTAATGAGAACCAAACAATAATATATGAAACAATATCTACGTGAGTTCCTACTAATGAGCTTAAGGTAATTAACAATTCTGGGAGGTATAATAATGTGCATTAGTTCATCACAAATTAGTGTATGAATTATGAAACATTTTTTTTACCAATGAGTTGAATATTCCAAAAATATAAACTATATAAGAATTTAAATCTTTTATTTAGAGTCTTCTTACTAAAAGATAATTTCTCATAAGATAGTTGTTAGTTTTTGTAGTTGGATTGTTAATTTGTTATGTATTCTAATATGTCTTCCTTCGTTAGGTCTCGGGGGAGCATATTATTAATTTATTACATTGTCAATGTGTCATAATACATTAAAGAAATACAGAAGTTAATCCAATAAGATCAATAATACAGTATCTTTGGCAGATCTAGTTTTCATGTCCATAGAACAATAATTTTTTAATTACAGGTCATAATTGAAAGGATATGTTCTTTTGAAGACCCTTTCGAACGGAGAACTCTTTGACTGTACTCTCCTATATATATGAGTAGCTGTATATCTTCCTTCCTCAAACCCTGACCATAGCTTGAAAATGAGCGGGATACACTGAGTATAATGATGATAATTTAACCAAAAAGCCCATTATTTTATAAATAAAAAGGAAAATTTTAAAACATTTAAGAGCCTCATTGAAGTAATACCACCGGATTTCAATAATCCCAAACAATATTTCCTAAAATAGACGTTCAATTTTTTCTCCCAAATAAGACATTTTACCAAAATACTATTAATTAAGCAATTTAATTTTATCAATTTTCCAACTAGAAAGTCTTCTGAGAAATCGTCTATGGAATAGACGGCACTCTCAGCAGCCCAACCCAATGGAAATTTAAGTGTTGTTTTGGAAAGTCTAAAAATGGGCTGTTCAATTACACCCGTCTATAGTATAGACCGTCTATTAGGGCTGAACAAAGTTTGGTCTAAACCGTAAACCAGACCGGACCAAATCGGAATTTCAATATTTGGTCTGGTCTATGGTTTAAATGGTCTGGTCTGGTTTTTTTTCAAATTAAATTACGGTTTACGGTCTGGTCTCGGTTTTTTATTTTTCAGACCAGACCGGACCGCAAACCGTTCTATGGTCGAAAATCATAATTTTATATTTTAAAAATTAAGTTGCTACCTAGATATTTTAAGATGTAGTTATTTTTATATAGCAATATATACATGAATTATGTTAATACTATTAACTAATTACAAATTATTATATTCATTAATTGTAGGTGTGAAATATTTGCATAAATACATGTATTAATTTGTATAAAAATATAAAAATGAAAAATCGTAGACCAGACCAGACCGGACCGTTGTAAAACGGTTTGGTCCGGTCCGGTCTAGTGATTTAAACGGTCCGGTCCGGTCTGGAAATTTTCCAGACTGGAATTTCTGGTTTGGTCTGATTTTAATGGCAGACCAGACCAAACCGGACCGTGTTCACCCTACCGTCTATAGCAAGAATGTTTGTTTCCTAAATCAATTTCAATGCTACTCTCAATTCCCCAAATTAATTTAATCAGCTCACAAATCTTAATTCTTTTTTCGTCTTTCCATAGGTATTTTTGAGTCCTCGTCTTCTCACTTTACATGCGATTATACTTTTTCAGTTTTCAGTTTTCCCCTACTTCACTGCATCTAAAGTCTCTTTCTCGATTTCCATAACCCTAAAAACCTAACTTTTTCATTCTCTTGAATCTTGACCTTCTCCCTCTTGGCTTATCAAATTCTCGTCGGTATGTTTCTAATTCTTCTAATAATTATATACCTATTGTTGTTGAATTTCATTCTAAATTCCATTTTTATGATTATTATCCAAATTTTTTTCTTAATTCTTCTGCTTTAGCTTTAAATTTGCTGTTAATTTGGAAAATTTGTTTATCCAACTTGATTCAGGCGATGTCAGACAGCGAAAGATCATACGATGAAGTTTGGGACAGCATGTGGGAAAACGAAGCTTCAGATGATGAAGCTGGGAAGACGTTGTCGGACAACGAAAGTCCAGGCGAAGAACCATTGTCGAAGAAACCAAAACTTGCTTTAATTTATTAGTGGGTATAGTAAGAGGGTTATTTAGGGAAAAGAGAATTCTATTCCTTCCTTCTCTTTCTTCATGATCATCTACCATAGTTTTCCATGGATTATTAGTGGTGTGTTGACCGGGGAGAATGACGTGTTGACCGGCAAGAGTATATAAAATGTAGTCGATAATTTGATTGAAATTACATCTAATTCTAACTTTTAAATATCTTTTAGTTTTCCTCAATTAGTACATAAGATAATGAATGTTATGCATCTTTTCCTTATCTGCATCAATAAGAGCATCCACAGGTTGCTTCAGTCATCTCATCACTAGTTGTTGTACTTGGAATGCCATCAAAAGAAATAATATGTGTTGATGACGTGGTCTTCTTTCCTGGAGCAGGTTGATCAATATACAGATTTACTGATAGAGATGTTTACGGATCGTGATATGAAATGTCAAGAGTCTTTGATCGCCAAAGCTGCATAGATAATTGATATTGAAACCTTATACAGCTTAGATGCTCATTCACTGTCTTTTATTGAGTCTCTTTGGCAAGACTCAAAGAGTTCTCCCCATGAAGAGTTTGACAGCCTTCTTAAATTTCACTTATTCAAAATTAGTATATGGAGAAAAACTATGGTGTGTTTTTTACACATTCAAATATTTGCACTTTTTTAAGCGTGAAAGTTTTCCAACCATTATCATCTTGTTTATGTTCCAGGTCAAAGTTAATGTGAGTGATGTGGTTTTTCCTTTTCAATATTTATTTTTAAATGTGAACATCTTGCCTCTACGCGGGAAATTTGGTCCCTTTATTGAAGTTGCTGAAGTTCGTCGTAAGGCTGAAGGGACTCGTTTTATCAACAGGGATCATTTCATGCGGGCCTTTCGCGAGAGTGGATATGGTACTTTTTCTGAAATTGGCCTTATTCAAATATTTTTTATTATTTTCTTCAAGCTCTATGTTGTTACTGGTGGTTATTTAACACAAATTCTCTTGGGTTCATTTTGCCGCAGAGCTCCCTAGTATGTTTATGGATATTGCAGCCTCTAGAAATGCTGATGATAAAGCTGATCAACCTCCTTATCACATATATGTGACTGCAGCTGCGTTGTCAAAGGCTGGTATGTTTCCTATGCGTTGTAATTTTGAGCTGTTTATGGTGTGGCCTTGAGGACATTTTTGCTGTTTTGAAGTGGGCAATCATGTATCTGATCTTGGGTTGTCTATATTATTGGTTGTAAACGTCAAAAGGCGCTAATCCTGTTCTAACATAGCTTTCCCTTTCTTGGGCTCCAGTTCAAGAGCCCCTTCGATTTGAACATCTTGCCTTTGCGGTGGTTTTCAGCAATTCTTTTGGCTTTTCTAATGAGGAGGAGGTAAATGTCTTAATTGATCGCTATGACCTGGTAATCTGCTTATGAAGTTTTCATATATGTGTGCGTGTGCTTTATTTTTGTTTTTGAAGGGAATTTCCAGTGTTATTTGCAGCTCTTGTTACATGTCAGTTTCTAATATTTTCATTGTTATTTTAAGTTGGAAGACATGAAAGTCGACTTCCAAGCGTTCAAGACTGGTATGATTGTGAACTAATTATTTGCTCTCCTATATCTCAATTTTTCTCCTTGTAAATATGTACGAATACCAAATTGTAGAATATTTAATAAGATTGTCCTTATCTTATGCTATTATTTTCAGCTTTAAATGACCTTGGTGCGAGTGTCCCAAAGGATTAGTCTGCGTTCAAAACCAAGTATTAGTTTTTGGAAGTGGATGCAGATGGCGAGAAGGCAAAAACAACTAGATGGTTCAAAGGTAGACAGACTTAAGGAAGGCTTGTTCGACAAGTTAGCCTTTTAAGCTCATACATAATTGGATTGTGATGGACTTATGTATTTCAACTAATCTAAAAACGTTATAAATTTTAATTTGTGATTTATAGTGTTATACTAGTTGGAGTCATATGCCTGTCTCAAAGATTAAGCATTCGCTACACATTTATTGCAACTTTTCAAATTTTAATTTGTGATTTATTGCAACTTTAAGTAACCACAATTAGATTTTAAACACTACACTTAATTAGTTACTAATCTTACCATTAATTTATATACCCAAAAAGTAAATCAAAATATATAAAAGTATACCTTAAAGGAAAAATCTAACAACTAAACCCAAAATAAAAACCATAACCACTCAAATGGACCACTTATTTAGAGTAATTAATCGAAATAAAACAACACTCTAATTTAATAAATAAAATTGAAGATCTCAATCGAAAAAATAAGAAAATGTTGATATCATACAAAACTATATGAAAAGAACAACATTAACGGGGTTCAACAATGAAAAACACAAAGAAAATTAAGGGAAAAAAAAAGATGAATACAAGTGTTTACGAGTTATTTTGGATACCTCCCTTTCAAATGTAGTTTATTAGATTGAATTCAACAATTAGAATGTAATAAACATCCCCTTATCTTGAGAACAACTCTCTCAAGATCACAATACTAAATAAATGAAGAACACTCTCAAGTTTCTTACAAAGAAATAGCCCTCTCAAAGTTTGTGTGTTTGTGGTGCTTTGTTCTTATGAATGATGCTCCCTTTTATAGATGAAGGAAAGCATCTTTCATAGAACCACACTCAATGCACCATCAAAGCATAATTTAGTCACCCCAATTAAGTATGACAATAAATATCACAATAAACAAAAAGTTACACAACCTTTCAATGCCATTCAAGTTGCCAAACTGACCATAAAAGAATTCAAGGCACAGTGCTCGAACGAGCACCCTATGTGCGCGAACGAGCACCTAGTTCAGAACCATCCTTCACTTTGTACCTTGAACGAGCACACCCCTGCAGTCCACTTTTGACTTAGTTTTCATGTTGTCTTGTTCAAGCAACCTTCATACCATGCCTTGCCTTGTTAAAGGCATGGTTAAACCCTTTAGTCCTTATCGTTCCTCTCCAAAGTACAAGACAAAGCATGTTTGATATTATGTTTAAAGGTAACGTCATCATCACAGATATTGGTACTTGCATTAACAATCTCCCCCTCAAGTTCAATATTCTTATCATCCTTAAATGTTACCTTTTTTGACCCAAACACACCATCATCATCATCACTTTTTTTGCCTAGGCTACCACATCCAACTTGTAACTCATACAACTTCCTTGTACTCCTAATTCCCTTCATGAGCACAAGGCTCCCTCTTTCAAAACCCCTTCATTCGCTTTGAAAGTGCATCCCTTACTCTCAAGTCTACCAATGATATTATGGTCCTCTCAAACTTAGGTACATATCTCACATCACCGAGTCTTCTTTTAATACTTCCAAGAGCCTCAATCAAAACTTCCCCAATACCCTCTACTTTCACCTTCTCATCATTTGGTAAAATAATAAGACCATTATCCCATAACTAAGCTAAGTAAAATTTTCCTTCTCATAACAAATGTGGAATGAGCAACCGGAGTCTATTACCCATTCCTTACTATGAACCACTCCCCCATCAACTAGTAGAGCCCCATCATAGTCATCATCACTACCAATGTCTAAAGCGGCGTTCCCGCTACCCTCATTGTCATTTTTCCCATCCCTTAAGCTTTTCATTCTCTTAAGGTCTTCCTTAAATTCCTTGCATGTCATTTGTATGTGTCCTTTTTTCTTATAATAGTAACACTCTTTGTCACTAAGGTGACCGGTCATGATAAGCTTTATTTATGTTATTTAATTAATGTATTATTTAATAATGCCACCTGGACACCCTTTCATTAGTAATTGACCTTGACCCTAATCACCCTACTCAATTTCCAAGTAACTACCCAGTCTCCAAATATAACTGTCACTCTCCTACCACTTTTTCCCATGATGTCTTCCCTGATAACCACTTCCCCTTTGGCCAGGAGGAGAAAATCAATTAACCTACCATGATGCCATCTAGTCTGATTCAGCCTGATCTAATCTGGATCTTTCTAATCTAGTCTGATCTGTTATGGTCTCATCTGATCTGATATGATTCAATTTGGTTTCATAAAGTTGTGATTATTATTATTATTATTATTATTATTATTATTATTATTATTATTATTATTATTATTATTATTATTATTATTATTATAATTATTATTATTATTATTATTATTATTATTATTATTATTATTATTATTATTATTATTTATTTTTTTATTTATTTATTTTTTTTTTGGCAAAATAAGTTTTATAAAATGCCAAGAAAAAGCCAAAGCTTTACATCCTTGTATCAAGAGACTTAGGGGCCACCACCCTGCCGAAGCTTTAAAGGGTTAGAACGAACCCCATGTCATACCCTAGGAAGAAGGCAACACCTCAGAAGTATAGCTATATTCTAGCCTAGACGAATAATAAAATCCTATACTAAAAGATGAACTAAAAAGATCATCTAGATCAATCATTACAAAGCAAATTATTTACAACTCGTAGCTAACCGCAACATAGCGTTGGATGGTACATTCGAGTGAAGGAGCCATCCATATGCTTCGAGCCACCAACAGGATCTCATATCAAAAACAACACCTGGAAATCCAACATTTCGATTGTCAAAGAGTCAAGACTCTAATAAATCCTTATATACCAATACAGTTCGGATCAAAGCTAAACAATCTGAGTTGAATAAGAGTCAAGACTCTCATAATCATCTGAAATCAGAACACAAAAATGTAAGAACTTGATTCAATTTCACGCCATAGAGGCCATCCAACAGCCCCATAGCCAATTGAGCCGGCAACTGCGGCACCAAACGCTGTAATACCGCAGCTTAACAGAGCATCCTAGGGCATCACAAAGGTGTGGCAGTAAGCACACTTATGACTATGCCCAATCACCACCATGAATATATCCTAGACCCAATCATCACCGTGAATAGATGCTAGCTACAAAGACAGAGGGAGAGGGTGAAGTATTTCACTATGAAGCCAGAATGTAGCAACACTGCCCTCCTCCTCCCACTCAAACCTTCAACAACCACAGATACCCAAGATAGGGGTTTTATTCCTGCTTGAAAGTTGGAAAGGAATAGAAAAACATGATTGCTACCCTCTAGAGACATAACTGCACTGTGCAGTTCATACGAAATGCCAATATAAGCCCCAATCAAGGGCTATCACCAGCCATCTCCATCGCACAACACCCATGGCCAGGAATAGTTGCGGGGTCGCTTCGAACACGCAGAGACAGAGTAGGAAATTCCATCGCGACGACGAGATCTGCAAAAGACTTGAATCTCCAATTTCCAGCACGAATCAACAAACAGGAACCAAAGGTTTTCCTAAAGACATTCCCAAACATATATCTTGGGTTGAAACAGTATGAACAAAAGGATTAGGGTTTTGCGTTTTTGAAAGTCAGATCTGAAAAGCGCGACTGTGAAGACGAAAAAATCCGTTTGTATAAATCAAAAAGATGAAGACACTACAAAGCAAGCCTTCTGACTCCCTTCTCGGAGGTCGGCCTCTCCTCCTGCCTGCCATGGCGGAGCAAACGATGGTTGCTCTGCAGGGAGGAAGGACCTATAGCGAAGGTAGAGAAAAGTTGCTATGCTATTATTATTATTATTGTTATTGTTATTGTTATTGTTATTGTTATTGTTATTGTCCTTGTTATTGTTATTGTTGTTATTATTGTTATTATTATTGTTACTCTTATTGTTACTCTTATTGTTATTGTTATTGTTATTGTTATTATTCTGATTATTATTATTATTATTATTATTATTATTATTATTATTATTATTATTATTATTATTATTATTATTATTATTATTATTATTATTATTACTATTATTATTACTATTACTATTACTATTACTATTACTATTACTATTACTAATAATTATAATTACAATTACAATTACTATGACTATTATTATTATTATTATTATTATTATTATTATTATTATTATTATTATTATTATAATTATTATAACTATTATTATTATTATTATTATTATTATTATTTTATTATTTATTATAACGATGTTTCATATCATATAAAAAGATTTTACAAGAAATTGGTGGGGAATCAAACTACAAGCTGAGCACCCACACTATTTTGAATACAAAAGGCAAGTCTATGAAAAGTGTATGCTCGAGACTTAGTGATACTTGAGTTGCTAACATCGACCGATGTGATCCTTGACAGTAGAGTGAGTGCGTCTTCACCTAGCTCTCCAAAGGTGGAGAAAGCAAAAGGGATGAATTTGTACCCGTTTTCCTCGCACTTAGTGGTGTATTTCTTCTGCTTTCGTTCTGTAGCCTTTGCTAAGGAGACACTAGGGGCCCAAGAGGAAACTCCTGTACCAGCAAAGGGCGAACTTCTAGTTACATCTACGCAAGCATCTTTACCATGAACCCAATTAAACAGTAAGTGATCTTCTGGCCTAAGATCTTTCCCTGAATCTGAAGAGAACCCCATCGGCGCCTCCTTATAGACAGAGATTCTAACTTTGCAGCAGATATCCACAAGCATGTCCCGAACCGAGTTATGTCAAAACTTCACACCGACATCACTTGAGCAAGGGACTGCGTGATCCCCCCCATACATCCATCTTGGAACCGTTGCAGCTCGGGCATGGGCTACCTTCAGCGTACAAGGGAACGGTGAGCCGATAACATAAAATAGAGCAATACTGACGTGGATTCAGTCTCTGTTCCAAACCATCGATGGGAATCGTTAATAGAAAATCTTGTGCATGCGGTTCCCGGGTAGAACTAAGGATGACAATTTGCCTTGGGGTGAGCATGTAGCTAGATACAAGACTGTTCTCAACAACATTAAAGTAGGCCCCTGCCAACTTTTTCATCATTTGGGGGCAGCCGATTCATCATTGAGAGAAAAAGCATTGCTGCCACAAACAACACAGATGACACCAAGAGCCCGTTCAAAAGCCGGTCCCGAAGAGTGAAGATCATTGTTGGCCAGAATCCTAGCTTGGAGAGATTTGGTTTGGAGACGAGAAGCTAGGAAAGAGTAGTTAATAACATCCCCTGCTGAGAATATACCAAGGTCAACCATGTTGATTGGGAGGGTGGATAACCTAAATTGCCAATCCCCAAACCCGCTCCCGAAGCCGTAACAATCTTCTCTAGGGAGGCACGCAAAGCAAGATCAAACTGGACCTGTGCGTCCCTAAACAAATCGGGAGGGAAAGTCTGCAGCGCATAAAATAACCTCCCAACCCCTGCACAATTGCGAAGAAACAGAAGCTCGCATTGGTGGTCACAAAGTTTACTAACAGCTGTCATGAGCTCCATGGTTTTAGAAACCCTCTTCATAGAAAAATTCAGACAAAAGCTTTGATCAGTGCTCACCGGCCCGCCGAGGAGTTTCACCCCTACCTTTGGGCGAGAAATATTGGAGGGAAAGACTCCAGGCTCCATACTTCTAGGATCCTCTCTAGGCCAGAAAAGTTCAGTCTTATCCACATTGAGAAGCAAACCACAGGATGGTCCATCTCCTAGAGAATGCGTAGGGCTCTAGAAACCATAGGGGTGTCACCAACAATGGTTCCATCATCCAGATACAAGGCCTGAAGGTTCAGCTTGCACGACTGATGAATTTTCAACAGCCAAGGGTGCAGAATAAGCGCAAAAAGAAGAGGGCCTAAGGGGTCATCTTGTTGGACACCTTGACAAGACCAAAGGGTAAAGTCACCATAGTATAGCCTAGCAGGTTGCGAGTAGAAAAACTCCAACCAGGGAGCAATGGAGGGGCACTGGAGCCTTGTTTCAGACAACATTACCCTTCTATCAGCAAGGTTAAAGGCATTTTGGAAATCCACCAGAAGCATAGAAAGCCTAACATCTCCTTTGCATTCAACAAGCCTGAGTGAAAGGTAGCCTCACCGCTCCCCTGTGTGCCTACCCCGAACTGAAAATCTTCAAAGTAGGCGAACATGGTTTTACCAAGAATAGAGGGAACAACCTTAGACACAAGCCTACGCCACACAATACCAACAACAATGGGCCGAATACCACCCTCACCTGCAATTTAACTTACTTAACCAAGAAAACAATTCTCAAACGTCTTAATCAATTCCCCGTCACAAATCGGCTTCAATTATATGAAAACACCAAAATTCAAGGTTGGAAGTGCTATACTAGGCAATTAGTGTGATTCTTTTAATATTCTCATGGGAGTTACAAACTCGATAACCCCTCCATAAGGGCCGACCATTATTCACTTCCCTCCTCTTTTTTCTTTTTTTTTTTTTTAAATTTGAAATAAGAATGGTTTAAGGTTTTTGGCCTGAAAAGCTAAATTGTTAAAAAAACAGGCTGAATATAAATAGTCAAGCCCAAAATGAATTGATAAGACATTATTAATATAAAAATAATATTTATAATAATTTATTAAATATATCGGGAAATTATCGTTTTAAATTTCGTGGTGTTACACCCTTGGTTTAAGCAAAGGGGTCAGAGGAGCACTAGCGATATAACCCCCAAAGAATGCTAAGGCACTTCCACTACAAAAAAATCGCAATTTTCCGACTACCCAAAATAGTCGGAATTTAGTCGGTATAGAGCTATACCGACTAAATTCCGACTAAATCCATCCAGTCGGCATAGAATGGTCGGTAAATTGTTTTAGTAGGAAAATAGTTGGAATTACCGACTAACTTGGTTAGTCGGAAAATTAGTCGGAATTTCCGACTGTCATGTTAGTCGGAAATGGGTCGGAAATCTCCGACTAATTTCCTACTATTTTTTAGTCGGAGAACACTATTTCAGAAATTTAACCCAAAATGAGGAGGAATTTTTTTTTTAATTCTACCGACCAGTCACCGACCACCATTTTGGTCCGAAAAAAACTGGCTTAGAAGGAAAAGCCATGTCATGTACACATACATGGCAACCCACGTAATGCCCAGACGCCTACACACCTGCCCACGTCACAGACGCCACGTGACCCTTCACAAACCTGCAGGCGGCAGCATCCTCACAATGCCTCACACAAGGATCGAACTCAAGACTTTTTGTTAACAAGACTACCACACCAACCAGTAGACCAAGCATTACTTAGTGATACTCTTTGCAATGTTATTACTCTTATAACATAATAATCCGGCTAAATTAGTATATTACTTTTATTATTATTATTATTATTATTATTATTATTATTATTATTATTATTATTATTATTATTATTATTATTATTATTATTGTTATTATTATTATTATTAATATCATACAAATACTTTACCTAATTTAGTTTCAAACTTAAACAAAAATATTAGATTCTAAATTTGATAAATATTTTCATGACTTTTTAAATGGTGACACTTTGAATTTCTTAATACCACCGACCAAATACCGACCACATTTTAGTCGGAAAATGGTCGGAAATTTTTCCGACTAAAATTAAGTCGGAAGTTGGTCGGAAAATAATTAATTTTTTTTATTTTTTTTTTAAATTGCGACCAAAACCAAATTTAGTAGCAAAATAGTCGGAATTCCCGACTACCGCCTTTTAGTCGGAAAATTAGTCGGAATTTCCGACTATTTCGGTTAGTCGGTAGTTTTTTGGTCGGTAAGTTGCATTTTTTTTGTAGTGTTCCACCAAGAAGTAAACTGGCAACCTTAGTAATAGAGCACAACAAATTATCAGCAATAGCGGTCGCAACACCTCCCAACATATCCACAAGGTGTTATGCTCTAAGACCATCCCTTCCACATGAGGTTCCTTTAGGGAAGTTGTGGATCCTACTCAACACCTTATCTTGGGACACACTAAGGGCTCCCTCAAAGCAATTAACCGCATGTATAACCGGAGGAGGCGCAAAAGGGTGCTTGGATCCTAGCGCTTCAAGGGCTCCCTCAAAGCAAACTATTATTAATATTATTTTTATTATTTTGATTTTTATATTATTTGTTTTGGCAAAGAAAAAAAATAAATAAATAAAATAATCAAAATGATGTACAAGTTACATAACTTGTTACATGCACAACAATTTTTACCCAAACTTTAAACTATCTTAGATAAACCTTTCCTACACTATAATAGATCAAATGATGGACAAAAATCACCAAAAACATAGCCCAACCAGCCATGTTAAAGCTGTCCCTAATCCCCCTTATAGTTCTTTCTACACTTACATACACTACCTAAACACTCTAACTAAAATCCCCTTTTGTTCTAACCTAGATTATGCATCATTACAAGCCATGCAAATTGTTTTGAATCCATTGAGATCTTAAGATTTATGATGAAAATTGAGAATTTGAAATTACTATAGAGCCATTGAACTGGGTTTGAATGATAACATGATTTATCAAATGAAAAAGTATCTTTCAAAATGAATTTACTCAAATCAAAATGGTTTTAATAACTTGTTTGACAGACACTAGTGTGTTATACTCAGCCTTTTTGCTGATACTATGTTTTGTATGTTTTTCAATGATTTTGTTTTTAAAGTAAACTCCTGAAACAGCCCAAACTGGCGTAAACAATATTATAATAATGTCTACAAAGTACAGCGGAAGACTTATAAAAGTCTGGGCTGAATCCGACCTGTAGCTCGATAGCCACAGCAAACTAATATCAGAGTATTTAAAACTTTTACATTAAGTAAATGAATATTATTTACAAAACATTATAAAATAATTACAATATAATTTACAAATATCTAATTTACATTATGATTTTTCAAAAAGAAGTCCTCGCCTCGCACTTAACACATAACAAAAGCATACACCATCTCCACAGCAGAGCTAACCTGAAAATGGATCTATCCCCCGTAAGGGATAGGCCCCCTCAAAGACTGTCAACAATTGAATTGTTGAGTAATCCAACAAACTATTACATTTATATGCATGTCATTAACAAACAACTCCAATATTTAATCTTTTGCTCATTTAGAAACTCCTTATAAAACATTAATTTGTCAAACAAACACTCTTTTAAAAGATCGTTTGGTTTCAAAATAAATACGGCTAAGAACCTTTAGTTCAAAGCGAATAAAAACACGGCTATAACTTTACAAGCTAATAACGAAATCAAAATACGGCTATTACTTTACAAGTAAATAGCGAACGTCAAAATACGGCAAATGGAACATATAAATTCATTTGCGAAACAAACAAAACTTTATATACCAAACGTATTTATTAAAAACTCATATTAAAACAATAATATAACAACAATTTAAAACATGGGAATATATGGACCGTCAGGAAGTAGGCTTGATCTAAATCCTGAGAATACGGGTGATCGTCACCACCGAAATACGGTTCTTGCAAGAACGAAACGGGATCGGGGGCTCGAGTCCGATCCGAATAAACATTACCTATTATCAAGCTATAGGATTTCATAATAATCCGGATATAAATATCCGTTGCCAATTCCCAAAAACGAACATGTTTCAATGTCGAACATTTCAATATAAAACGAATCAATAAATCATTTGATTTTCTTTAAAATCAATAATCATAACTCATTTTCATAGTACAATATTTAAAGCTCATATTTGTAAAGCTATGAACATACAAAACATAACTTTGATCAAGGATTAAGAGCAAGGTCAAACCAAGTCAAATTCCAAAGTTTCGAATACCAAAAATTATATGATTTTGCTTAAATATAAATAGCAGTAATACCACACCTTATAAAACATAACTTGAACTTTGAAATACATAAATTAACTTTAAAAGATAATAGTGTTTGTAAGATTACCTTAATGAGCAAATTGTTCAACCAAAAATCATATAAGAAAACCAAAGAACTTTATTGATGCATTTGAACAAACACCTTGTGTGCATCAACTTCTAACTCCAAAAGATAACAATCCAAGCTCCCATTTTATATCACCATCAATAATACCCAACAACTTCAACCATCCATAATTACCGATAAACAAACATAAAATAATCGTTTTTACTTGATTAAAGGAACACCTAATTGAATTCCCAATTTGAACAATTAATCTCATAATTGACTATTATCGATTTTCATGATAGTCTGTTTGTAATTTGGGCATAACTCTCTCATACGAACTCATTTTGGGGCGTTTCAAGTGCACACGCGACCGTGACTTCTGGCTTTACAAATCTCATGAAGACACCAAAACCCAGAAATGTCCAGAAATACCTCGAAATTAATGATGAACTCACGGACAGAAACATTGTTCTAATATAATAAACTTTGCTATTTTAGCATGAACTTTGCTAATAAACCAAATCAAACAACCAATCAATATGAAAATCCAGCAAATCAAGAAGAAAATCCATCAAACACCAACAAGATTTTACCCAACCAAAATAATCTTCAATTCAATTTCAAATAGCCCCACATTAGCTTCACCTAGAACCCTAGCATTTTCTTCTCCCAATTGGATGAATATTATCAATCTTCCATAAAAACTCCAATAAGAATCCTTAAATCAATAACCCATAAAGACTTAATCTTAATTTAATACTCAATTGAGATCTTCATCACCTTGAATTACAATTACAATTTCATTCCTCTTGAAGTGTGACAAAAAATATAGACTAGAAAGAGAAGAGGAAAGCCATGAAATCACGCATAAGACACGTTCAAGCAGCCCCCTTTAAAGCCTTCAAAGTTCTTCGGTTTTGACACTTCGACAGACAAAGAATCGGGCACGAATTGGAGCAGAAAATTAGGCTTTGATTTACCCTTTGATCATCCTTTGAAACTCACGAAAATGATAAAGAGAGAAGGGAGTATGTGGCAACTTTATGATAAGGTTTTGGAGGATGAGTTGAATAAGAAGGAAGGCTTCTGATATGCATCATGAATAAGGAGATTAGTGCATACTATTTCTCTTCTAGTAATGACACATATATGGGTTATGTGTCTCACACAACATTAATTCATCAATTTATATTATACCCAATTTTTATCGTATAACTTATTTTAATCCCAAATTTAGTACGACTGATATCCTTAAATAATAAAATATTATCTTGAGTCCCAATAAAATAAAATACTTAAAATTTAATACCCAAGTTAACTTAATTAATTAAGCCGCTAAAATAAGGGCTGTCTCATTCTCCCCAACTTAAATAATTTCGTCCCCGAAATTACCTTACACTTTAGACGACATATTAAACTCATTTTCTCCCCAACTTAAGGATAATCCTTAAATAGTTCAACGTCTAAGACTTACTTAACTGAAAACCTCAACTCAGACATTCGGCAACCGTCCAAGTCTAAAAACACTGTTTATGATTCAATCATGACCCATAATAATTTCCAAATGCACAAAACTCATGATGTAAAACACATTTGCACATATAAAAGTGCACATATAAAATCGCAAACTGATAATCAGAACTTCAAAACAATATTTGCAAACATTTAAAACAAAGATGTTTTGACAATTTACGAAAAATTTGATAGAGTTTCACTGAAAAGAGACAAATAGTTTTATTTTTAAAATCAAATTTGTTTTCTCGTCAAACTAAGTTACTGAATCTCCACATCAACTCTTACGTACGTTATACTCGAATACTTTTTAACAAATCTTTACGTGTTTTAATCAATTCAGCCATTTTTTATCCACAATTTGAAATCCGATTCCCTATTTACTTGATTTTTCCCAAATAACTTCCATACTCTTGACATTCAGTTTCAGACAAAAATTTTTTTTTAATTCCGTCCTCCGGTGCACCATTAATACAATTTTACACAACTTAGCCCATTCAACTTTTATCCTTTAATGTCTCATCAAATCATGGTTTAAACACACTTTTTTTCCCTTAGTCATTAGCTTTTCGATCACCTCAATACAGTTAGTTTCAATTCAAGCTTCTAATCAAATACTCATTTTTCATAATTACAATCTAACTTTAACTTTCACCATATATGTAATTCAAGGCTTCCATAACAATTAATTGATTCTTATTTGACTAATGAACTTCAACTCACAATAACAATAAATAAGGCTTGACATAATTTGAACCATTCAAAATTTTTAATTCTTAAAGTTATCCATTCAACATTGTAAATCATTTAGAATATTCTCCATCATAAATTTACGTTTACCTCAATACGTATCGCTCAATAGACTTATTACCACAATCTAAACTTTACGACATATGAATTCATATCAACCATGGTTTCTTTTTCGCAAGTTCCCTTAATTGAAATTCTCATCCAAATATCATTAAATTAAACATGTCATAAATACTAGTCTAGTTTTTTTTCCTTGATTGATTTCCAATCTTTACACACAATTAACTCATAACTTTCAATATTCCCAAAAGGCTTCTTTTGAACTCTTTACATCGAATCATTCCACTAGTGGAAAAAAAGCTATTGGCTGCTACTTATTGGCTGCGGTTTTTAAGCACATGCAGCCCATATGAGTAAAAAAAATGTTGTTAAAAAAAAATTAATAAGGGCTGCGGTTTTGTCTATTGTCCGCAGCCCCAAAATGTAGCCAAAAAAAAAATAGGTAAAGGGCTACGGTTTTTTAACTGTCCGCAGCCCCAAACTGTAGCCAAAAAAAATAATATGTAAAGGGCTGCGGTTTTTAATAGTGTCCGCAGCCCAAAACTAAAAAAACCCTAAAAATTTATCTCTTCAGCGCCTGATATGTAAAGCCCAACCCACTTATAACCCCAAAAAAACCCTAGATAGAAAACGAAGAAATATCAGGACTCTTCAGCGCCTCACATCACTCATTCAACCCTAAAAATTTCGAACTCTACAACTCTTCAGCGCCTCATCACTTCCCTCTTCCTCCATCTTCCCAACTCTTTCCTCTCTCCTCTCTCTATGCAAAAACCCTAAAAAACGAAGAAAATTTCGAAATTTTCTGAAATTTTTGTTCGAAATCTTCCTTATCTTCACTATTCCTTGAAGATTTTCTGAAATTTTAGTTCGAAAAACCCATTTCAAAATTTTCTGAAATTTTTAGTTCGAAATTTTGGTGAAGAAACCTTGAAGATTTTGAAGATTTGATGAAGATTTGATGAAGAATTTGGTGAAGATCTTCGTTTTTTGTAATTTCAATTGTAATTTTTTTTTTCTTCCATTTGTTCTTCGTTTTTTTTCTCTTCGTTTTGTTCTGGGTAAACGTAGATCTTTCGTTTTTTTTCTTCTTTTTGATGCTTTGGTGAAGATTTGAAGCTTTGGTGAAGATCGTCGATTGTAATTTTTTCTGGGTAAACAGATCTTCGTTTGATGCTGGGTAAACAGATCTTCGTTTTGTTCTGGGTAAACAGATCTTCGTTTGATGCTTTGGTTTGTTTTGATGCTTTTGCAAACGATCAGATCTTTGATTTGATGCTTTGGTGAAGATCGTCGATTGTAATTTTTGATTTTCTGAGATGTAATGTTATAGATCTAGGTTTATAATTTCGTTTTTTTTATTTCTTTTTAATGTTTGTTCTTAATTTCTGGGTTAATGTTATAGATCTAGGTTGTAATGTTTGTTCTTGGTTTAATAATTTCGTTTTTGTTTTTAATTTCTGGGTTTATGTTCTAGATCTGATCGTTTGCATGTTTCGTTCATTATCAGATTTTGATTTTTTTTTTATTTTCTTAAGTGACTAAAGGGCTGCGGTTCTATATATGTCCGCAGCCAATGGTTTTTTTTTTTTTTTTTTTTTTATTTTGAAAAATGACAAAAGGGCTGCGGTTTTAATGTCCGCAGCCAATAACATTCTCTTATTTGCTGCTACTCTAAGGGCTGCGAGACAAAACCGCAGCCCATACCCCTAAAATGACCGCAGCCCTTAAGCTTTTTTCCACTAGTGTTCTTGCACAATATCATCGCAATTCTCGACAAGCTTCGTCCTCAACTCCTTATACAAGTTATCCGAGTATATATAATATCTTTTGTTAAATAATTTCAAGAATACTTGACTCGAAAATATACATTTCAAGTTGTAATTTTAAACTATTTTAAAAACTTTTTTTTTATACATCATAAACAATCACACAAAATTTCACATCTAATAAATTAGATCTACAAATCAAGCTTCAAATGAAAAAAAAAAATTTCCAACTTAATTTAATGTTTTTTAAAACTTCTATCACCAAACTTCATAGTCCCAAATTCATAATCCAGACTTAACTCTTGGCATTCGGCGTGACTCTTACTAAAAGAGGTAATACAACACATAAGGAAATTTCAATATTTTCTCAGCACATAAGCATGTTACACATCACACATATAACACATAGTCACATTAATACCGATTCTTAGGAGTTACACCCTAAGAGTCGACTACCGCGTTCTCTCGGATTTTCGACATTCATTTTTTCAAAAATTTTGTACTCGAATATGAGGATTCGAGTACTCCAGAAACAACCATGCTCTGATACCAATTGAAACAGCCCAAACTGGCGTAAACAATATTATAATAATGTCTACAAAGCACAGCGGAAGACTTATAAAAGTCTGGGCTAAATCCGACCTGTCGCTCGATAGCCACAGCAAACTAATATCAGAGTATTTAAAAACTTTTACATTAAGTAAATGAATATTATTTACAAAACATTATAAAATAATTACAATATAATTTACAAATATCTAATTTACATTGTGATTTTTCAAAAAGAATTCCTCGCCTCGCACTTAACACATAACAAAAGCATACACCATCTACACAGCAGAGCTAACCTGAAAATGGATCTATCCCCCGTAAAGGATAGGCCCCATCAAAGACTGTCAACAATTGAATTGTTGAGTAATCCAACAAACTATTACATTTATATGCATGTCATTAACAAACAACTCCAATATTTAATCTTTAGCTCATTTAGAAACTCCTTATAAAACATTTATTTGTCAAACAAACACTCTTTTAAAAGATCGTTTGGTTTCAACATAAATACGGCTAAGAACCTTTAGTTCAAAGCGCATAAAAACACGACCATAACTTTACAAGTTAATAACGAAATCAAAATACGGCTATTACTTTACAAGTAAATAGCGAACGTCAAAATACGGCAAATGGAACATATAAATTCATTTGCGAAACAAACAAAACTTTATATACCAAACGTATTTATTAAAAACTCATATTAAAACAATAATATAACAACAATTTAAAACATGGGAATATATGGACCGTCAAACTTCTTTGGTACTTAATATAGGATGCACTTCTAATTGATCTTTCATAGCTTGGATGCATAATAACTTTGTACGTATGATTAAAAACTTAGAGCAAGACATATCAAAAATCATTGCAACCAAAACAAAATAAAAGAACAAGTAAGTTTGAACCAGTCGAATTAGTGTCATTCATATATTCACAACTTTTGATTCTTCATATTCTAACATACTCCATCAACGTAACTATTTATACATGACACATTTGGATCCATACTTAACCATATATCCTCAATAATCTAAGACAATAACCAATGGTCTCCAATTTGCACTATTCCTTAGTTTTTTTTTTTAAATGCGGGAGGCGCAAAAGCAAGGCGCATTTTTTTAAAATTAAGCACTACTCCAAGGTATAAATAATAATTTATCATTGTCAACAACATGAACAAAAACTATTACCATTTGATTTACATAAAACACCAACTTGACTTCAAAACCCATAATATAATCACTTTATTTACAGGCTATCGTATTAATTATCTAACCAATCAATTTAATTTACAATCATGAGTAAATCTTATCCTATTTTTGATTCCTCGTCCTTATTCATGTTTGGACTACTTACTATCATAGGTGCACAATCGTTAACCATATTCAATAGAATTATGATTCCCACATTCTGTGTTATGATGAGTGAATGCACTTAATAAATAAAATGTTAACACAGATAATTAAACAATAGATTTATGTATAGCATCCATATCAAAACTCATAAGCTTTATAAAAACAATTAACATGAACAAATGTTCGAGCACATAAGACCAAAGTTTATACTATTCTCACCATCAAGAGGAAATACTAGATGCAACCACCTTCTCTATAATTCCATTTTTCTTACATTGTTTTCCGTAATTAATACCTATCACGCAACTCAAGAATCGCCCAAAATACGTAATAGTTGTCATTAATACTCGATAACACATAAATCAACTCTACTAATTTGTAACATCATATCATCATTCAAACCACAATCATAACTTTTAGTTATAATAACACACATGAGAATGAGCCTTATAACAATGTAAACAAACTATATATTTATACGTGCAATGATAATCATTATGATTTATGCATGAATATATAATATGCACCTATCCCATCTCTACCCAACTCTCACGAATAACTTCTAACTTCAAGCAATTTCTCAATAAATTTAAAAACACAAAGCATCAAAATAGGAACCACTGGCTCTGATACCATCTGTAACACCCCTGAATTTCCGACCCTTAAACGAAACCAAAACCATTAAGGACGGGAGGAAATTCGGGTGTTACATAAAAAGAAAGAGAAAAGAATTTTGATAACCGTTAAAGATTAACTTTAAAGAGGTGAGTAAAAAAAATTTCGGCAGCATCTACTCTAAAATTGTGCGCCTTTTTGTAAGAAACAAAAGTTATTTAAAAATTGATAAAACAAAGGCATCAATACCCTATCAGAACTATGTCACGGCGGTATGATTCATCGCCGGCTTCTCAAATCAACATGCCAAGCATGGATCGTGGTTCCAGTATCGGCGCTTGCATTTTAGACTGACTAGACTCTTTAAATCCGTACAACATTATAAACTACGCAGCGGAAATACAAAATACACAAAGGAGGACACAAGGCCTCATAACCAACGTATACAGACAAAGTTTACAAAAGATAAATAAGAACTACAAAATCAAAGGATAGCGATATGACACAAGTTATTCTTCGCCCTTGTCACTCTCCCCCAATGCAAAGCAATGCAAAAAGAAGCTCCAATACCTGCTACGACTGTCCATGATCCTCCTGCTGATCGACATCAGACCAAGGCCAATGTGTCATAGCAGGACAATCATAGAAAGTCATCAAACAAACAAACATAAACACAAACACGTACGCGTCAGGAACTAGCATCAAAAATAATAAGACCAACTAAATAGATAACATTATGCAATACAATAACATAAGATGATTTCATAGGGCACAAGCATAAATAGTAACCATTTGTCGTCCACCTATGCTTCTCGGATAGAATGTGGGTCTTCACACTTCTCATCTCAAAACATAAACTCTTGTAGAACACACGTAGCATCAACTCCACCAAGGCATTAACAGATTGTCTAACACATGACTTTATAGAGCTTGTCTATCTTAAAGTACGCGTAGCCACAGTTGATCTTTGGGATTGGTAACTCCTTTGAGGTAAATTAGCTTAGGCGCACTTCTCACTAGTATAAACTACTCTATCATTGAATAATCAATGTATAAGCGTCCTGTCAATGTGCACGCTTTCTATGAATGAATAAACTTTCTATTAATGGGTAACTTTCTATCAATGGATCTCTTTTTCCTCTTCATGGCATTGTGACACGACCATGGGCGTTATCGGCCACCCGGCGCCCATGGCAAAGTATGAGCTCATACCCCCTCCAGCTGACCCTCTCGGGTCCTACCTTTGGGAAACTAACACTGGGGTACCAATCCAGTGGAGAGGCAACCACATTGGGGTTTGCAAGGCAGCCCGCATGGTGACACCTCGGTCAAGGGGCGTTATCGGCCACCCGGCGCCCAATTGACAATGTATGCTCATACCCCCCTTACGGTGGTCCCGTCGAACCTCACCTAGGGGACTACTAAATCAACCGGATATAATCCAATTGAGTCACGCCAACTAATCATAATTTAGTATTTTATCAAAGGGGAATGACTCCCGCTTTTGACTATTAAAGAATGCCCTAGGATAGCAGAACGCTGAAACCCACTGAGCAGCTCAAATAAAATATGACATTCACCTATAAAGGAGTCATTCTGACTCCAAATATGGCATAATCCAGTTCTTAAATAAATGAGGGGGATGTTCCCCGCCTTTTACTAATACTCTCATTCTCTAAACTACTCTATGCTTAAGGATTTCGTAATCGATATCTCTTCATGCAAGGCTTACTCGCTAATATTTCACAGTTTCAATACAATGCATATATCACAATAAACAATGAACAATAATGTCTTAAAGGAAAATTACATATAAGAATTAGTTACTGCGTATACGTACCTGCAGCTCCACTGCACTCCTAAAAACGAGTCAGATAAATCGCCAAGAAAGAGGTCTTACGCCCTCCTTATGAACCGGGCACCTATGCACTATTAAAGCAAGACTAATAAGCCTACTTGACATCATTTAAGAGCCATTGACTTCATACAAACTACACTATTAACCAAACAGGTTCGATTCAAGCTAATACGCATTCTAAACGTACTTATGCGATAAGTTCAACCCATGTTCACAATGAACTACGCCACCATTTTCAATCACCCAAAAATTAGCTTCAGTCAATTCTATATCAAGATGTGTTCAAGTGAAAAGCACGCAATCATACGCTTGCGCGTTATAATCAAACTATCCATGGGAAAGTTTAAGAACACATAATATATGATGTTACACTTAATATCAATCATAATGATTTGTTACCTTTTCAAGGTTTTAGAGTAAAACGATTAAGAATAAATTACATTTGTAGCTTGATGAACTAATAACGATTCGTATAATTTGGGCCAAATTCGCACAACTTAGCAACACCTATTGAACATACCAATATAACAACCAAGCTCAATTATGTACAAGCAACCCACTACAATCATTGACAATGGTCGCGATCAAGCTCAAAACTAATAACCTCATCAAACAACTATAACTATGGCAATACTTTCGTTAATGACAATCGCAACCTTAATCTATTTCTTAGTAATTATTAGTATTATTTACTCTACAACAATAGATATCAACAATACTAATTACAACACCATGATTAATGTCATATAAACGATAACTAGACACCATTTACCCACAATGTCACATACACAAGCTCATACAAGATTTTTAATTAATAAAACATCATCCATGCCACAAAAGTAGTACATACTACTTTTAAATTCATCAACCCTAATTTATTCAAGTTCAAATTAAACTTTCTAATACTAACCCATTTTAAATTCTATCAAAATATAACTTAATCTAAGTTAAGACTCATGAATTTACCCAAAATACTACCTTTAAATTCATCACAATATAAACCCTAACTTATTTATGTTCAACTTAACTCCTAACTCTAACCAAATCAATTTAGAGTAGAAAACAACAATTAAATTAGTGAACAACACCAACATTCATATAACTTGATATTATAAGAATAAAAATTAGAGAGATGGAGTTAGATAGCTCATAGAGAAGAAGAAGATATGTCTTACAATGGGAAAATAAGAGAAGAGGTAGAAGGAGGTGGTTAAGGTGGTGGAGGAGCCGCCCAATTCAGCTGGGACAGCCGTGTGCTGGGCTGTGTGCACACGCAGCTGCTGCTGCTGCGAGTGGAGGAGGTGCGACGCCGTGGGTTGCTGGCCGTGGGGGGAGATGCCGGTTGCTGGGGTCTTGGGTCCAGGTGGCGCCGCCGGCTGGTGCTTGCTTGCTTGGTGGTAGTTCAAAATGGAAGTGAGAGTAAGGAAGAGAAGGAGGGAAGTGAAATGCACTCAAAATGACGGCTCACACTTCTACAAGGAGCTTTTATACTTCAACATTTAAAACCCTAACCCACAAATACTTTGGGCCATACTACTCACAAAGCCCATTAATTTTAACCCGAAAAGTTAAAAGAGGAACTTCGTTTGGCTCGAGTTTAAGAACGAAACTATTATGAGTATGATTAACTTTACTTAATTTTTATTTAAATATTAATTTCCCATTTAATTAAACGTATACATGAATGTCATTAAATATATGTATGGGTCAAAATGTTAAATTTCTGATGTTTAATAATAATATATAAAGAAATTATTTTTAATCGCAATTTAAATTATAAATAAATTATCATCGAATTTGCGGGGTGTTACAATAACTCATTTTCTTAGTACAATATTTAAAGCTCATATTTGTAAAGCTATGAACTTACAAAACATAACTTTGATCAAGGATTAAGAGCAAGGTCAAACCAAGTCAAATTCCAAAGTTTCGAATACCAAAAAGTATACGATTTTGCTTAAATATAAATAGCAGTTATACCACACCTTATAAAACATAACTTGAACTTTGAAATACATAAATTAACTTTAAAAGATAATAGTGTTTAGAAGATTACCTTAATGAGCAAATTGTTCAACCAAAAATCATATAAGAAAACCAAAGAACTTTATTGATGCATTTGAACAAACACCTTGTGTGCATCAACTTCTAACTCCAAAAGATAACAATCCAAGCTCCCATTTTATATCACCATCAATAATACCCAACAACTTCAACCATCCATAATTACCGATAAACAAACATAAAATAATCGTTTTTACTTGATTAAAGGAACACCTAATTGAATTCCCAATTTGAACAATTAATCTCATAATTGACTATTATCGATTTTCATGATAGTCTGTTTGTAATTTGGGCATAACTCTCTCATACGAACTCATTTTGGGGCGTTTGAAGTGCACACGCGACCGTGACTTCGAGCTTTACAAATCTCATGAAGACACCAAAACCCAGAAATGTCCAGAAATACCTCGAAATTAATGATGAACTCACGGACAGAAACATTGTTCTAATAAAATAAACTTTGCTATTTTAGCATGAACTTTGCTAATAAACCAAATCAAACAACCAATCAATATGAAAATCCAGCAAATCAAGAAGAAAATCCATCAAACACCAACAAGATTTTACCCAACCAAAATAATCTTCAATTCAATTTCAAATAGCCCCACATTAGCTTCACCTAGAACCCTAGCATTTTCTTCTCCCAATTGGATGAATATTATCAATCTTCCATAAAAACTCCAATAAGAATCCTTAAATCAATAACCCATAAAGACTTAATCTTAATTTAATACTCAATTGAGATGTTCATCACCTTGAATTACAATTACAATTTCATTCCTCTTGAAGTGTGACCAAAAATATAGACTAGAAAGAGAAGAGGAAAGCCATGAAATCACGCATAAGACACGTTCAAGCAGCCCCCTTTAAAGCCTTCAAAGTTCTTCGGTTTTGACACTTCGACAGACAAAGAATCGGGCACGAATTGGAGCAGAAAATTAGGCTTTGATTTACCCTTTGATCATCCTTTGAAACTCACGAAAAAGATAAAGAGAGAAGGGAGTATGTGGCAACTTTATGATAAGGTTTTGGAGGATGAGTTGAATAAGAAGGAAGGCTTCTGATATGCATCATGAATAAGGAGATTAGTGCATACTATTTCTCTTCTAGTAATGACACATATATGGGTTATGTGTCTCACACAACATTAATTCATCAATTTATATTATACCTAATTTTTATCGTATAACTTATTTTAATCCCAAATTTAGTACGACTGATATCCTTAAATAATAAAATATTATCTTGAGTCCCAATAAAATAAAATACTTAAAATTTAATACCCAAGTTAACTTAATTAATTAAGCCGCTAAAATAAGGGCTGTCTCATTTATGACACCTCGACAAAGAATGGATATGCGAGCGGAAGATCAACCCGAGTTGGAATATGACTCCCCTTTTGTTTAGATCTCTTTATTGTATTTGAGAGACTATTAGTTTGGTTGTTTAGGTTTGGACTATTTTAAGGATGTGATTTGAACTTTAGACTTATTTCGATTTGGTTGTAATTTTCCTTTATTTTAAACAGTTAAGATTTATGTTATATTGCTTTGGTTATGGTTCAAGTATTCTACTTGGACATTGGTTTATCCTTTAAGTAACCCCCATTATTATGCTGGCAAAAGCAAGCTTCCGCTTGATTAATATTAAATTCCAATTAGTCTTTGCCTTCATATTTCGGGGCGGTTACAGCTAGCCACTTAGTGATATCTAAAGCATCTTTACAATTTAGTCCTTGGATACGTAGAGCCACCTTAGTCTTCACTTTGTGCATAACCTACTGAGGGGTTTGGACATAACCCTTCCAGATAGCTTCATTACGAGTGCACCATATAATATTAAATGTATATGCCAGCGCTGAAACCAACAGCTTCTTCATGTACCTAGGCAATTTCCATCTTTGAGGTTAGAGATAGTTAATAACCTTGATTTGTAATTGAAGTTTCAGCCATCTTTGAAGCGCCATAATACAAGCTTTGCTGAAAACACACATAAAGAAAAGATGCGTATGTGATTCTGGTTCACTCCCACAAATCGAACACAAAGCATCAATACTTAACCCCAGCTGAACCAATCTCTCCCGTGTTTTAAGCTTGTTATACACATGTACTTCCATATGCTTGTTATACCAATGAATCCCAGCAGCTCCTAATCCACTGACACCAAATAGACACACCAAAAGGCACTACTAAAGCACTATAAACAAAGACTTCCAATGGAATATTGATCCTAATAAGCCATGACAGAGGCTTATCCCATTACATCAGCAGCTTACTACTAGGGTCAGGAGTACCAAAGTAGCCATCATCAAAAGACAAACAGCTAATCCATCATCAAAAGTGCACCAGCAGACCCAGCACCAAACCAGCTAGCAACAGCACACCAGCATCCAACCAAAAAGACTGTTTCAATACAACGACTACCCATCAGCACCAAAAACGCAGTAGCCATTGCATTAAGGCAGACCATATCAGATCATATATCAGAACTTAGTCAGCAACAGGTAAGTGTTGTGGGTAAAGGTTTGGGCCAAAGCTTCCACGCATTTTCGGCCTAGAACATTAATCATCGTCAGCGGAGGGGGGGACCAACAACAACTCTGGACCCACACTACTTGCAACCTCTGCAAGCTTGACACCTCCGAAAACAATATGACATTCCTAGCACTTTAAGCACGAACCAGCAGCACACTGTTCATTTTTTGGCCAAAAACATCATCCTCAACACTCATTCAATGTCAATGCTGTAAGCACCGTCTTCATGTCAGGGACGTTCCCAAAAACATGACAAAAGATTAGGCCATGACTCAAACAAACCATCACTCAAAAGCAACCAGTACCTAAATTTTATTATACATTGACCAAAACGCAGTCCAATCCTGTATCAATAAAGAGGTACCAAACCAGCCATCCACAACAGGTAGCTTCATAACTGGACATCTTATATTGATTAACAATTTGAATTTTGATCAACCATAGCATCAGCACTACTCAGAGGGAGCCAAACACAGCAATTCAAGTGAATGAATCAAATGAAGTAGTGGGAGGCTTACTCAATAAACAACCGAGAGAGAAACAGGAATAACAAATCAATTGCTACCCTCCAATACATAACTGCATAGCAGTTCAAGAAGTGAAAATACCTAATTGCAAGGGATACCTGGGGCGATACCTCAGCCATGCCTTCAATTAGATAAATTCCAGAACATTATTATTATTGTTATTATTATTATTATTATTATTATTATTATTATTATTATTATTATTATTATTATTATTATTATTATTATTATTATTAATATTATTATTATTATTATTATTATTATTATTATTATTATTATTATTATTATTATTATTATTATTATTATTATTATTATTATTATTATTACTACTAGTAGTATCTAATTAAGAATTTAACAAATAAATATCAATATTATTTAATTAATTACTTCAAAAATATTAATTATAATGTCATGAACATTACTATAATTATAAAATAATCACTTCTATTTAATAATAATAATAATAATAATAATAATAAAAATAATAATAATAATAATAATAATAATAATAATAATAATAATAATAATAATAATAATAATAATAATAATAATAATAATAATAATAATAATAATAATAATAGTAGTAGTAGTAGAAAGTTTCCGACGCAACTTCTCTCTTCCTTCTCTCTAGGTTTCTCCTCTCTGCTGAGCAACCACCGTTTGCTCCGCTATGATAGGCAGGAGGAGAGGCCGACCTCCGAAAAGGGACCGAGAAGGCTTGCTTAGTATCTTCATCATCCTGTTGGATTAAATACACGGATTGGGAGTCTGATTCACTACAAAAAAATTGCAAACTAGCGACTGCGAGATATAGTCGTAAATTGGTCGGTATTTGTAAATACCGACTAACCGCCGACTAAATACGTTTAGTCGGTATATAATGGTCGGTAAAATAATTGAGTCGTTAAGTTAGTCGGCGTACCTACCAAATATCATTTAGTAGGTGAATAGTCGGACCGCCGACTACATAATTTTGTCGGTACATAGTCGCTGCTACCGACTAAATTTTAGTAGCTAAATAGTCGCTGTAAAAATAAAAGAGATTTTGTTTTTTTTTTTATTTTTTTTTTGAAAGATGTATTTTAAATTGTACCGACTAGCTGTCGACTCAATTTTTAGTAGGGAATTAGTCGGTAAAGTCAAACTTCAAATTTTGACCATATTTTTACCGACTAACCTGAGACTACTTATTTGGTAGGGATACAGTGAAAAACAAATTTGAGGCAAATCTCATTTGCTTAAAAACAACCATTAAATTTGTGTTAATTATCCAACCCCGTCTCTACGCGTACACCGATTAAATTAACCATGTACGCGTGGAGAGAATCGAATACAATAAATTCATGTTAATCACTATATCCCACCCCTTTATCCACACGTACACCGATTGAAATTAACCTTATACGAGTGAACAACAACCATGTACGAGTGGAAAGGGGAGGGATACAGTGAACAACAATGAAAAACAAATTTATGTATGTTTATAAGCAAATATGATTCATACCTTTAATATCAAAATTTTCCATATTTTTGATACGATTGAACTGTTAAATTTATGTTTCGCAATTTGTCCGGTTCTTCCCGAACCCATACTTAAGTAAACAAACTCGAGTATGGGTACGAAGAGAACGGGGCAAGTGAGAAACATGATAAAGTTGAAAGGTTTATTTTGAATGAATCGTTTTATTAATATTTCGAGACCGTTTATTTTTTTGTTTTTCAACTTCTCGCCGTCCACCTCCACCCCTACCTAATTCTTCTCAAGTAGGAGAGTTAAATAGGGGTGGTGGTGGATGGCGACAAGAGAAGAACAGATAAATTATAGAGAGAAGAGGGAAATGGCCGGATTGGGGCGAGTGGAAAATGACGAAGGGGGGGGGGGTATTTATAGACAAAATCAGGATATTACCGACTACCTAACGACTCAGACTAAGTCGGAGTTTAGTCGGCAGAAATAAAACGTTTATTCCCGTATTTTTTTTTCCTTTTTTCTTTTTTGGCGACTAACTAGCGACTACCTTTGTGGTCGGCAAAGTAGCGACTAAAACATAAAGTCGCAAGTTGGTCTGCAAACGGCGACCAAAGATTTTTTGTCTCTGGTTAGTCGGTATTACCGACTAAATTAAAATTGTCGGTATTTTAGTCGCTGTGTAGTCGGTAATACCGACTAAATCTGTCCAGTCGCTAAGTTGGGTCGCTGAATTGCAATTTTTTTGTAGTGATTCCAGGTCTGGTTTTTCGGAAACTAAACCCTAATCCTCTATCCTCTTTTGTTCATACTGTTTAGAACCCAAATTTGGGTTTGGAAGGGCTGTAGGTAGGGCTGTGCAAAATTGGACCGGACCGGCGGTTCAGACCTGACCCAGATGAACCCGGAGCGGAACCGGCCCGGACCGAAAGCATCAGGTCCGGTCTCCGGTCCTAAAAAAATTTCAATTCCGGGTTTCGATCCGGTCCGGTCTAAACCCGGAAATTTTAGGGTTGGGCCGGTTAGGAGTTAGGACCGGTTAATATGCATTTAAGTTTCCAACTTTCAAACATATAAATACTCTTCTAGGGTTTTTAAAGTTTCAAAACAGAAAACACAATATCCCTTGCGGACTACGGCTGCCTCTTTAATACTGCTTTCCACTCCCAGTACGGCACCGGCGGTAGTCCCATTTTCAGACCAGTTCGGCGGCACCCTTCACTCTTCAGTAAGTTGGTTCATCTTCTTCGCCATTCCTCTTCAGTATTTTTTTGGTTTCGTGCTATGATTTCGTTAGAAGAGTTTCAAATAATCAGAATGTTCCATTGACGAAAGTTATCCATAATTCAACATCTTGCTCAAGATCATGTAACGGAACGACAGTGAATGACCCTTTGGGTTCTCCGATAATTGTGAGTTTCAGTTGAATTGTACCCACAATGAAAAAATGGAATTCATGGGTTTAGAAATTAGGAACTTATCTTGGAACACCATGTCAATGAATCTATTACCAAATTGTACACGCCAAATTCATGAAATTCGACATCTATTCGGGACAAATTACGTGTTGACTGCAAGAAATGGTTTACTTCTACAAAATTGTTGTACACCATTCATGGGTTTGTTGGTTTGTTAATCAAATGTTTGATTTCTAGGTTTGATAATTGAATGTTTGATTTTTAATGTAAATACAACTTATTGATTATTGTATTTGATTTTTTAATTGAATATATGTAAATTCTTCAACTTCTTGGCAGTTACCAGTCCTTTTTTCATTTTCAATTTTAAAGTACAAAATATAAAAATAAAATAAAAAACTTACTATTATAGCCGGTCTAACCGGTTCGAACCTGGACCAGACCGGATGAAATAGGTCCGGTCTCCGGTCCTCAAAATTTTGAAATCCGGTCTTTCGGTCCAACCGCTTCCGGTCTGGTCCGGTCCGGGTTTTGACCGGTGTTCAGTCGTAGCTGTAGGCAACTGTATTCAGATTCATAATTGTAATGGAGTGGTAGAAGTCCTATTTCTACAAAACCATTCAAGGGTAACGATGGAGGTTTCTCTCCTCTGCTTCGCTGCGGGTTTGAAGCAAACACCTAATGGGGGAAATTTCTCGATTTCTCAGTGTGCTTGACTCAGTTTGAGTTTTCAAGTTGCAAGCGACTCCAAATCTGTTGGAGGTGATTTGCTTTCTGTGCTCGTGCTGCCGTTCTGCTTTCTTTGATTGGTCCCAAGTCTAGAATGTCCTAGGGTTGGAATTTGTTTTGGTTTCGTGAGGTAGATAATGAAGTCGAGTCCTGTTTCGATTTTGGCCCCCCAAATTGATTAAGAATCAAGTTCTTGATTTTATGAGGATGCTTCATACCAAGGGTTGAAGATTGGGCAAACCCTAATCCCCAAATCGACCTAAACCCCATGAATTGCAGCTGCAGTTATGTTTTAGAGGGTAGCGAAGTCTTTCGCTATTCCTGTCTTCTTCGATGAAATCATGCCTGGCTAAGAACTAAAAGCTTCTAGACGAGAATCGTAGCTTGATGCTCGATTTTAAAGATCTTGAATCCAAGCTTTGGGCTCTCAGGTTAAGGACTTTTCAAGGTTGTTGCAACGATTTGTGCTGTGCGACCCATCTTCGAGGAATGTCTAATGGTATTCTCTGTGCAAATCGTGTTTTTGCGGTCTAATTTTTTGGAGATAACAGTCCATTTGTTGGAAAGTGCTGCTTGAAATAATATATGCAGACCTTAGTATGCTCTATTGTGTTGGTTCTTGATGATGAGTATGATGGCAATTTAATTGCTCTGTGTGGTGGCGTGCTGCCCCAATGCTCTAAGGTGTGTGCAGGTGGAGTCCCTAGTTCCAAGTAGCTTTTGGCCTGGGGTTTGCTTGACCATGGTACACTCAGTTTAGAATCCTTATGCTGAAACTGTTTCCAGCATATATCACAAGGATAGTTAGTATGCATTGGATGGCCTAGCCTTCTTGCTGGTTCGTAAAAAGCTGTGTCTGATTTGTGTTCTACGAGTTGGAGTTAGCTCAAGCAGTAGCTAGAACGAGTTCCCTCACTCGTGAATGCCTTGTTAGCCATGATCGTGATGCTGATTCTGGGCTAGATGCTGGCGACATCTTCCTAAATTAGTTTCTTTCAATCCTAATTGTATATGCTGAGCCATGGGCTTTTTGTATTTTGTTGCTTGCATAGGATCGGCATGATTTTTGCCTTTTTGGTTTGATCTATGTGGATGTTACCTGTATAGTGTAAGGGAATTTCTTTAGGTGTTGCCGTTTTCTTGCCTAGCGAATGACGAGAGGCTTGTCTCTCGGATCTTGGCGGGGATGGGCATCCTAGTTTCATGATCCACTTTTGTAAGCTTCGGCTATTTTTCCTGACATTTTATAAATTTTACTTTGCCAAAAAAAAAATAATAATAGTAGTAGTAGTAGTAGTAGTAATAATAATAATAATAATAATAATAATAATAATAATAATAATAATAATAATAATAATAATAATAACAATAATATAATAATAATAATAATAACAATAATAATAATAATAATAATAGTAATAATAATAATATTTTCAAAAAAAAAAATAGTAATAATAATAATAATAATAATAATAATAATAATAATAATAATAATAATAATAATTATAATAATAATTATAATAATAATAATAATAATAATAATAATAATAATAATAATAATAATAATAATAATAATAATAATAATAATAATAATAATTTGGAGAGCTTCTCTCTCTTGCGATTAGAGAGACGTTCTACCCAACGGTAACTGGAGGGCTTCGACATCCGGCGGCAAGTCAAGTAACGGCAGCTGGTCACCGGTGTGATTTTGACGCCCGGTATTAGGTCAGAACATCTTGAAAGCTTCGACGACCAGCAGTAGTTCAGGGAACGCGAACATCTTCTCTCTCTAAGCATCTTCCCTCCCTTTGCAAGCAACGACTTCTTGAAAGCTTCGACTGCGGCTGCTCCAGGGTTATTTCACAACCAGCAACTGGTGGGTCTGTTGGTGGTTTCAACAGGTTTGTTTGACGGTGGGTTTTAAGGGCTTTCTCTATTTCGCTTTGCCTTGCTTTTGTGGGTATTTTTCGGCTTCGCCTGGGTCTATTCCTGGTGCATCTGCTCCCGGTGGTGTTAGGTGGAGGTTGTTTTCTTATGGTGGGGTTGTGGTGTTTGTTTGGAGGTGGATTTCAGATTCTGTTTCGGTTTAGTTTGTTTGTGTGGGCTTTGTTACTTTGGGCTTGGTCACTGCGGCTGTTCCAGGTGGGTCTCAAAGGGTTGTTCTTTCGTGGTGGGGCTGCAGTTTTTGTTTACAAGTGGGTCTCAGATGGGCTGGTTGTTAGTGGTGGCTCCCTCTGGTACGTTGTGATTGAGTTCTTGCTCTTCTTGCAGGCTGCTTTGTTGGGGGGTGGGGGTTATGTAGTTTGTCTAGGTGCTTTTCTGTGTCTCTATGGTTTATTATAGTCAGTTGCTAGTGACCTTCCATTTGTTGTGGTTTGGTTTTCATGGGTTGTTTGATGTTCGTTGGTGATTAATGTGGTTGCCCCCTATATATTAGTAGGATGTTTTCCACGTTCTCTATGTGGTAGTTGCGTTTAGGGTTTATGCTGGTTGTTCTTTTATGTTGTTTTGTGCTTCCTTTAGGGTGGTATTAGTTTAAGGTGTACTTGTTTTTATCGTGCTGTTCGTGCTCTTTCATGGTTGCTGAGAGGATTTCGTGCCCGTTTAGGGGCCGTGATGGTTGTAACAGTGGTGGTAGGAAGGGGCTTACTAAGAAGTACTTTATTGACTGTAGAAACACTTAGAGATTATGAATGCAACAAGAGGGGGGTGAATTGTTGTATTGCTTTTTATATGTATTTATGCCCCTTTTTTGTTGAAATTAAAATCAAACAAAATACTTAAGCAAAATGCAAAAAAGTAAAAAGGAGACAAGAACTTTTACGTGGTAACTTTCTAGGCCTAATAGAAAGAAAACCACGACCACTTCGGATTTTAATCTTCTTCATTCACCTCTGCCTTATCAGTTTTGGCAGAGGGAACAACTTCCTGCACCTCTTCCACTTTGTCTTCCTCTTCCTTGTCTGCCCCCTCCTTGTAATCATCAAAATTAACTTCCTCGACCTTCTCTATGGCGTCTTCTAAAATCCCCTTTCCATTTAATTTAAGGTGTAAGTTGTTGAGGCATTTTGCACCAATTTTATTATTTGCACACATCAGGAATTCTAGGCCGTCTAGAGGTACTCCAAACTTCTTCAATATATGAGTTAACAGACCACCATAACCTACCATGCTTTTCTTTTCAGTGCAATCAGCTAAATGGGATATCATTAAAGAAGGAAAATTGAATTTTATGTGATTAGCCAAACAGTAAATCAGGGTTTCATCATGAAGGTTTACCTCACTACGCTTAGAGTTGCGTGGCAAAATAAATCTCCTGACAATATTATATAAAAGTTTGTGGAGTGGAGATAAAGAATTATGGCTAAAACGTTTTTTATCATTTATACCTAAAAATTTGAGAACAATTTTCTCATTGATTCTAGAAAAGACAATTTTTGAACACACATAATATGTGTCAAAACCAACAGCGGGAACCCCAAACCATTTCCCTAACATCAGACTGTTGAACTCAATTTTAGCATCCTTTACGGTGCTTGAGCACACCCCATTATCAATAGAAAAGTTTTGAATAAATTCTCTCATAACGTGAGGGTAAATGGAATTGCAAGTATAGTTACACATTAATACCTCCCACCCTTGATTACTCAGAATTGCATGTAAGTGTGGGAAAGGATTTGAATCATACCAATATTTATCCAGCCCAAAGCCCACGGATATCTCCTTGACTAACTCTTCGGCACTGTTTGGGTCCACCTATTTGATCCTTTTTTACGGTCTGGATGACGAACTCCCTTTAGGGTTAGAGAAGGTTCTTTTCGAACCGGCATGCATGGTTTTGTGGATTTGAGTTTTTGCGATGATGGTTGTGGAATGTCGCTCGATGGTGAGGGATGGATGATTTGCTGAGGTTCTGGTTGAACACATTTTGGGGTTTGTCCTTTGGTGTTTTTGCTAGATGATGAAGATGTGGGAGTTTTCATGGCTTAAAGAAGGATGAATATGAAGGATTGAAGGAGAAAGAGAGGGTGAATTGGGTTGGCGGTTATAGTAATAAGGAGTAGTACTTGCTTTTGAGGGAGTGATGGATTGTGTGAGTGATGGATGGGAAGTGAGAGAATGGGTTTTAAATGAGTGAAAGGACGGTTATATGAAAGGTTTATACTACTTCTTGATTCAGTTTCTTGTGTGTGAACGTGGTGTGTAACGAAAAGTTCGCGGGTAAATTCGTTGAATAGAGCGATTATTAACGGTTTTTCGAAACACTCCGATGATCCTTCTTCTACTTAATTTATGTTGACCCACCAAATAAAAATAAATAAAATGCTGGTATTTTGTGAAACAGAGAAAAATAAAATTTTGAAAATAAAATTAAAGAAAAACATATGTCCTCGTTTTTTTTTCGTTTTTAATATGAGGACATAATCATGTAAAGTAAACTTATGCTACTTGGTCTAATCAGTTAAGCATGCAATCAAGAAAACATTCATGGCACGTACTTGAGATAGTTGCATACCTAAATTAATCTCGCAATAATTGATTTCTCAATCATGATTGTTGTGGTTGATCTAACCCTTCCAATTTTTCTCATTGCTTGAGGAGAAATCCTGGCATCAAACCTTAGTGAAGCTTGATTATACCTAGCTCCAACCTCATCTTTTCATATTGTTCCCTTGGAAGCGGTTTAGTCATTATATCTGCAACTTGCTCAATTGTACTAACATGTTTAACAATGATATTTTTATGCTCAACATTATCTTTAAGAAAATGATGTCGTATGTGTATATGCTTAACTCTAGAATAATGCATGAGATCTTTTGATATGCATATGGCACTAGTATTATCGTAATAAATAGGAACACATTCAAACTTAATACCAAAATCTCTTAGTTGTTGTTTGATTAGCCACAGGTAAGGAGATAGTCCCCTTTGTGAAATGTTAATTTGGCTCTCATGCATACTTCACACTTCAAAATGTGCTTGCCTACTGTGCCAAGCATCTTGGGCCAAAAGAAGTGTTGTGCTAACATGTGTAGGGTTTTTTGTATACCAAAGTGACCTGCCAGAACTCCTTCATGAACCTCCTTCACTAGAACATTCCTTAGTGGTGATTTGGGTATGCATAGCCTGTTGTTTTTGAACATCAATCCTTCTTGTACATAGAAGGGTCCCTTAGATCCTTGGCTACACTCCCTATATAGGTCCTTTAGTTCAGGGTCCTTTACATGTAATTGTTTAATCACTTCAAACCCTAGTATCTTGGCTTCTAAGATGGCCAACATATGGTGTCTCCTACTCAAGGCATCTGCCACAATGTTGGCTTTACCTACTTTGCTGAAAAGGTAAAGGATTGTAGAAACTCTACCCACTTACCATGCCTAGAGTTCAGTTTACATTGAACATTTATGTGTTTGAGGGATTCATGATCTGAATGCAAGATAAAGGGCTGGACTTTAAGGTAGTGTGACCACGTTTCCAGTGCCCTTATTATGGCATAGAACTCCCTGTCATAAGTAGAATAGTTAAGCCTACTACCGTTCAGTTTTTCACTGAAATAGGCAACAGGTCTCCCTTAGATTAATACAGCTCCTATTCCCTTCCCACTAGCATCACATTCAACCTCAAGAGGTTAGTAAAGTCTGGAAGTCTGAGGATGGGTGCCTGACACATTAGTTTCTTAATTTGTTCAGAGGCTGATTGTGCCTCAGGGGTCCACTCAAAAATTCCATTTTTGGTGCACTCTGTCAAGGGTGACGTAATAGAGCTGAAGTTCTTAATGAACCTCCTGTAGAAGGAGGCTAAGCCATGGAAAGACCTAACCTGGGTGATGGTAGTGGGCGTGGGCCAAGTGCTAATTATTTCCACTTTACACTAGTGGAAAAAACCTCATTTCCTGCGGTTTTTTTGTGGGTATTGGCTGCGGTTTTGTCTCACAGCCCTTGGAGTAGCAGCAAATGAGAAAACGTTATTGGCTGCGGACATAAAAACCGCAGCCAATACCCCATTTTTCAAAATAAAAAAAAATCATTGGCTGCGGACATTTAGAACCGCAGCCCTTAAGTCACTTTACAAAATAAAAAAAAATTCCAGATCTTGAAATCTGGAAATCAAAAACGAAATAAAATACTTTGAGCAAAATAAAAAACGAAATTTCAAGAACAAGATTTCACACACAACCCAGAAAATGCAGATCTTCAAGAACATCAAAAAATTTCATACAAACGAAATTTCATACAAACGAAATAAAATAAAAAAAAACCAATGTAAACATTTACAACCCAGAAAATTTCAGAACAAAGTTTACAAACGATTCCATAATTTACAAACGATTCAGAACCTCATGAAGAACTCAAAAAACACGAAGAACGAAATTTACATCAAATTTACAAAAAAAAACGAAGAACCTAGATCTTTTAGGTTTCTTCAAAATCTTCAAGGACTCCAAAATCAACGTTTCTTCATCAAATTCTCGCCATTCCAGTTGAGATCTTGAAGAACTTGACTTGACTTGAAGAACTTGAAGAGCTTGAGGGGAAAACGGTGCCTCAAGGTTTTGATGAAGTTAGGGTTAAGAGAAATTGAAGGCTTTGATGAAGGCTTTGAAGAACTTGAAGGATTTGATGAAGTTAGGGAAAAATGAAATCAAGGTTTTGATGAAGGCTTTTACGGCCCGTTTGGTAGCTGGTCATAAACAATGGTAATGGGAATGAAAAATTAGTGTAATTTTAGTTGAAAAATCTCTAGTCTACCTTGATGGTCATGCTTGTCCAATTCCTATCTTCTCATTTTCTTCATAAAATTCATTCTAATGCATTACCATTAGGAGAGGTGGTATTAGGTGGTAATGGAAATTTGTATACAAAAAAACTTTTTGGTGATCAAAGTTTCATTACCATGGGAATGATAAGGATCTTTTGATGAAATTTTACACTATAAATCATTCCCATTACCACCATTTAGTACTACTAACCAAACGGGCCGTTAGGGTTAAGGTTTTGATGAAATAGGGAAAAACGAAGTTAGGGAAAAACAAACTTAGGGAAAAACTTGATTTTGAAGAACTTGATGAAGGCTTTTAGGGTTAAGGATTTGATGAAGGCTTTTAGGGTTAAGGTTCTGAAGAACTTGAAGGATTTGATGAAGTTAGGGAAAAACGAAGTTAGGGAAAAACGGCGTCTTAGAGGGAAGAACGAAATGAAGTTAGGGTTAAGGTTTTTAGGGTTTTTATTAGGAGCATATAATATGAGATGGCACGCGTATTTCTTAAAAAAAAATTTAATTGGGCTGGGCCTCCCTTTATTTGCTGCAGACAGTGTAAAAACCGCAGCCCATAAGTGAACTTCCTTTATTTGCTGCGGTCATCTAATAAAACCGCAGCCTATTCTAATTTTTTTTAATTTATATATTGGCTGCGTATACACTAAAACCGCAGCCTATGTCTCGCAGCCAATGAGTTTTTTTCCACTAGTGTTAACAGGGTCTACTTTGATTCCCTCCCTCCCAATGATAAACCCTAAGAAGTTTACCTCAGACATCATGAAGGCACATTTCTCATCCATCAAAGTGCACTCAAGTCACCTATTCATAACAATCTCCACCTTAACTTGAGTTCACCCAAGTCAAAAAACATCCATCATTCACTCCATCTTACAAGAATATAAAACAAGCAATAAAAGAACATACACACCTCAAATGCCCCAATCGCATCACTTCAAGCAATGAGCTAGACCAACCAAGTCAACACATAATTCAAACTTGGTTGTAGGCAATGGTTTAGACATCATGTCGGCCGGGTTTTCACTTGTATCAATTTTCTTCAAAATATCCCTCTTGTGCTCCACCTCATCTCGGATGATGTGGTATTTGATATCAATGTGTTTGGACCTTCTATGAAATGTATTCTGATTTTTAGCCAAATGGATTGCACTTTGACTATCACAATGCACACAACCGAACACACTTTGTTGCACATCTCACCAACAAGACCCTTGAGCCACTTAGTTTCTTTGAATGACTCGGCCGGCGGCTATGTACTCCGCTTCGGTTGTAGAAAGGGCAACCACATCTTGCAAAGATGATTGCCAACTAATTGCCGAACCACCTAATATGAACACAAGCCCACTTGTGGACTTACTATTGTCAAGATCACCACCATAATCCGAGTCACAAAACCCGATTAGCTCACTTGAATCCTTCCCATACATAAGACAAAGATTAGAAGTACATTTCAAATATCTTAATAACAATTTAAGTGCCTCCCAATGTCCCTTCCCCGGATTAGACATGTATCTACTTACCATGCTCACCGCATGAGCAATATCGGGCCTTGAACATACCATAGCATACATCGCGCTACCAACGGCACTAGTGTACGAGAGTCCCATCATTTGCTCTTCTTCTTGTTTTTTTGTGGACACAAATGTTTGGATAATTTAAAATGAGAGGCAAGAGGAGTAGACACACCTTTAGCATCTTCCATGGAGAAGCGTTGCACAACCTTCTCAATATACTTCCTTTGGCTAAGGAACAAAACACCCTTAGCCCGGTCTCTCAAAATTTCCATCCCTAGGATCTTCTTGGCTTCACCAAGATCCTTCATATCAAATTCACTTGAAAGCAACACTTTCAAGTTCTCCACCTCAAACAAAGATTTACATGCAACTAACATATCATCAACATACAAGAGCAAATACAATAAAGAACCATCTTTAAGTTTCTTAAGATGCACACAACTATCATAAGAACTTCTAGTAAAATCATGAGAGGTCATGAAAGAATCGAACCTCTTGTACCATTGCCTAGGCGATTGCTTCAACCCATACAATGATCGTTTCAACCTACACACATGATTCTCCTTACCGGCAACCTCAAAGCCTTCCGATTGCTTCATAAAAATTTCTTCTTCAAGTTCACCATGAAGAAAAGTTGTTTTCACATCCAATTGATGCAATTCCAAATCCTCCATCGCCACCAAAGCTAAAAGAGTTCTAATAGAAGAGTGTTTAACAACGGGAGAAAATAACTCATGAAAATCGACACCCTCTATTTGAGAGTATCCCTTTGCCACAACTCTAGCTCTGTAGATGGGAGGAACACCACTAGAAGGACCCTCCTTCCTCTTAAATATCCACTTGCACCCGACGATCTTCTTTTTCCTTGGTACTTCAACGATATCCCAAGTTTGATTTTTAGTAAGTGATTCCATATCTTGCTTCATGGCTATCAACCAATTGCTTGAGTCATTTGAGGCCATATTCTCGTTGTACGTGCCCGGTTCATGTAAACCTTCGACTTCGCTAGCAATGTTGAGAGCATATGCCACATAGTCACACTCTTCAATGTACCTTCTTAGAGCCACGATCTTCCTCCTTTGTCTAGAGGTGGACAAGGGAGGAGATCTTTGTTGAACATTTTCATCATTAACATTTTCATCAATATTGGGAGGTTGAACCTCCTCTTGTGCATCAATAGGATCAATTACAACATTTTCAACATTATCTACGAGCTTTTCTACACTAGAGACTAACATGCTTTTTTCATCAAATACAACATCTCTAGAGGTGATTATTCTTTTGGTTTTATTACACCATACCCTATACCCCTTTACACCCACACCATATCCCAAAAAGATACATTTTCTAGCTCTAGGTTCAAGTTTGCCATCATTTACATGTATATAAGCGGCACAACCAAAAACTTTAAGGCTAGAATAATTTACCAGGGTGTTGTACCACACTTCTTATGGTGATTTGAATTTCAAGGGGGTATGAGGCGAGCGATTCACCAAGTAACATGTCGTAGCCACCGCTTCGGCCCAAAATTGCTTACCCAAATTTGCATGGTGAAGCATACACCGAGCCCGTTCCAACAATGTCTTATTAATCCTCTCCGCAACACCGTTTTGTTGAGGATGTCCCGCACAAGTTTTATGCCTTACAATACCTTCATTAGCACAATATTGAAGAAATTTAGTATCAACAAATTCAAGACCATTATCGGTTCGCAAGGTCTTGATACTCCTACCGGTCTTTTTCTCCATCATTTTCTTCCATTCCAAGAAAACATCAAATACTTCATTTTTATGTTTAATGAAGTAACACCAAACCTTCCTTGAGAAATCTTCCACAAAGGTCAACATATAATTACAACCACTAAGGGAGGGCTTCCTAGAAGGCCCCTACAAATCGGAATGAACATAATCAAAAATCCCCTTAGTGTTGTGGATGCGGGTTTGAAACTAACCCTCTTGCGTTTCCCATAAACACAATGTTCGCAAAACCCAAGGTTCCCAAACTTTCTACCATCAAATAAACCTTGCTTGGAGGGTTCATACATACCTCTTTCTCCCATGTGGCCAAGCCTCAAGTGCCAAAGCTTTGTTGCTTCATCAGACATTGTAGTTGTGGAAACGTTTGCGGAGCCGGAGATAGTAGAACCATCGAGAGTGTACAAACTCCCATTCATCTTCCCCTTCATCACAACTAGTGACCCCTTCGCAACTTTCAAGACTCCACCTTCACAAGTAATCTTACATCCGATTTTATCAAGAGTACCCAAAGATATAATATTCTTTTTCAAACCCGAAACATACCTTACATCGGTCAAGGTGCGCTCCATCCCATCGAACATCTTTATTTTCATGTTCCCAACTCCAAAACCTTTGCAAGTTGTGTTTACCCATGGTCACATTTCCCCCATTAACACTTTCAAATGTTTGGAAGAAAGTTTTGTTGGGAGTCATGTGGAATGTGCACCCCGAGTCTAGAATCCACGCATCATCATCTTTGTACCCATGTGTGGCAACAAGAACACCACCATCATCACTATCATTGACGTAACTAGCATCGGCATTGCTAGCCCCGTCTTTAGCCCCATTATCACTAGCATTTTTCTTTTTCCATTTCCAACAATCTTTTCTGATGTGGCCTTTAAGCTTGCAATAGTTGCAAGTCTTATTTTTGATATTAGGCCCCCGAGACTTCGACCTTCCTTTACCCTTATTTCCACTCCCACAAGTGGAACCTTTCTTATACGTCCTCCCTCTCACAAACAATCCATCACTTGAGCCACCCGGTGATTTTTTTGACAATTGTGAATCAATGAGATCCCTTTGAGTCAACGCATTTTTCACATCGTCACTACTCAAGTTTTCCCTACCATAAAGTAGAGTTTCTCTAAAATTTTTGTGAGATGGAGGTAAAGAACATAAAAGGTAAATTGCCAAGTCTTCATCATCAACCTTGACATCAATGTTTTGCAAATCCATCACAATGGAATAAAACTCGTCTAAATGAGGTTTCAAAGATTTACCTTCCTCCAAGCGTAAATCGTAGAGTCTACTTTTCAAAAGTAGCCTATTAGTGACACTCTTGGCCATATAGAGTGACTCCAACTTCTCCCATATCGCTTTGGTTGTAGTCTCCTTAACAACCTCTCTTAGCACATCGTTGGAAAGGCATAATTGAATTGCCGATAGTGCTTTTGCATCAATCTCTTTCCATCTCGTAGCGATCATGCCTTCCGGCATTTTTCTACACCATCTATGGCCTTTTGCCAAAATGGCCCTCATTTTGACTTACCATAAGCCAAAATTAACACTTCGATCAAACTTCTCTATGTCAAGCTTCATTGAGGACATGTTTCACCAACTATGATTGAATAAAACACCGTTTAATCAACTCGCTCTGATACCAATTGAAATAAACTAAGATCGATTCGGTGCGATATAGCTTGATGAACGATTACGAAAACTTAACACAAGTATGAACAGAAAAATTAAATTGCAAATTGGACATTAGGATTTAAGGAGGTTCACCTAAAATTGGCTACGTCCCCCGTGGTGTATAGTTGCTGGCTTGATTATATTATTTGAGATCACTCTGACAATAGAGAATTACAATGATTCAAGAGATAAAAATAATAGGCCATGTGTTTGGCTTAGGGGTTGTGTTTTATGTGTCTTGGATGTGTATAAGCGCCATCTATTTATAGTGAGATTACTTTGGATGACTAATATACAATAATGACTAATGATAAATACATGAGTAATAAGTTACATGCACTTGGAAAGCCACTGATTTAATAATATAATTATATGGGCAGCAGCAATGAATCGAACACAAGAATTCCAAATGACCCAGCAGCAGCCTGCTCGTCCGAGCCAAAAGAGTGCTCGTTCGAGCACTGGGAACAACAACTCACTGACTTCCTTCAGACCATCTGCTCGTTCGAGCTTCTCCATGCTCGTTCGAGCACAACAAGGCTGGGGCTTCTGGCTTGGCTGCTCGTTCAAGGCAGCATGTAGGTGAGGGGTTTGCCTCGTTCGAGCATTAGAAGCTGAGTAAACAGATGTTCGGTTTCCAACCATTATTCACCATAATACTCATAATTAGGAGATACCATTCAAGCATCCATTAATCATGCATTTATCAACATCATTAAGTAATCAACTTAATACCCATTATAACACACTTGAGATTTCATCCCAAGAGTCTCCATATGAATGCACCCATCAAAGTGCACTCAAGTCACCTATTCATAACAATAGGTTTTGAGCCTTAAATGTGTAGAGCCTCGCTCATTTATGACTTGGTTCTATGATAGGCTAAATACCAGTTACAAGTTATTATATATATAGCAGTTTTGGTCCTTAGGTTATACATATTCCTTTTCTCCTGACATCCCATTATCAGAGAGAATTAAGAGTGATAGCATTAAGAGTCGTCACTTTAGGCAATACTTGTTAATCTAGAAGAACCATGCGCTCTCATTTTCAAGATTATCAATCATGCTATGGAATTAGGTATTCTTCAGTTTGGTCCTCTAATTCAACATAATCGATTCTATTTGTTAGTAATAGTATTCGCCATTGTTTTGTCCCATCAAGTGGTATCAGTCGCTTTTTCTGTTGAGTTTTTAGGACTTTTTTTTTTTGCTGCTACGGAAATTTAGGCATTTATTTTTTTCGGTTTATTATGTGAAGTGTCAACGAATGATTAAATCTTTTGATAGTATATCCATAAAATTCATTACAGTTTCTACATTTTGTATCCTTTCTGATAACTTTTTTTCTCCGCCATCAAATATACAATTGGATGTAATCATACTCTTGGCTGCAAATTTCTTTAGTTTGACCATTTTAGAATCAGTTTTTTGATATTTTCATGGCATTAGCTTTGTGGATAGTCCATTTTCAATTTTTTTTTGGTCAGTAGTTATTGCATGTTAAGGGGATTTAGTTTTTTTATCGTTACGTGGGAGTGTTTTCAATTAGTTTCCTATTTTTAAGGAAAATCAATCTTTATTTTTTTTAAGATTAAAAATTCAGTTTTTTAAGTTCTTAAATCAGTTAATATTATTATTTGGTCTATGTTTCCTTTTTTTTAGGAACTTCAATTTTTTTAGGTGTTGGTATCAATTTATTGTTCGGATAATGATTTGTCTAAGATGATTAAGCTCTTTTTTTGGATTATGGTTTAATAATCCACTTTAAATGGGGATATTATAGGAAATTAATTTCTCTCAAGTTTTGAGAAATACGGTATTGTAAAATTATTTTTTTTCTAATTGGCCTTGTAATACAATAATTTTAATGTTATTGTAAAATAAAAAATTTGAAATAATTGAAGTTTAATTATAGTATGGTTTTATATATACTGGAGGTAATTTAATTGATATAATACGTCGCCAAAGTGATCTCTTTTGTTGAAATTAAATTATTAACAATATTAAAGGATGGTTCATATAGATTATAATATTATCCAGATCGGCTCAAAAGAAGGTCTTTAATAATATAATTGTGTGAGTTTTTTTTTCAGGTGGTGATAAACACTACAAAAAAAAAATCAATTTACCAACAAGCATTTTCGTTGATATTTTGTAGGTGGTGATAATTATAAGGATTACATATGATTATTTAATTGGCCTAAAGGAAGGTTTTATAATCGACATGTTATTTTATTATCAATGTTAGATTACTACAACAAGCTGTCACTAAGAAGTTAGTATTTTTATCCAAAGATGGAATATTAATGGAAAACCGACATCTTGTAACGGGATGTTACTAAATTAAACTTATTATTATTGATTTTTTGAATTATAGTTTATGAGATTATTAAGTTTATTTTCTTGTTCTCTGTCAGTTTAACTAATCCTTGTTTTTTTTTTTTTTTTGAAGATAACTAATCCTTGTTAATAGTACTTTTAACATTAATTTAATTCTTTATTGGATGGCTCAAATTTTAAAGAATGGAAAGAAAATCTTTCGATTGTTTTAGGAGTTATGGATCTCGACCTTGCGTTAAGGGTTGACTCTCCCGCACCAGCTACTGATTTGAGTACCTCTGATCAAAAGAGAGAGTTTGAAAGGTGGGAGAGAACAAATTGCATGTGTATGATGATTATCAAAAGGGCCATTCCTGAAGCATTCAGGGGTACAATGTCTGATGACATAATTACAGCTAAAGCTTTACGGATATTGAAAAAAGGTTTGTCGAAAATAAAAATGTTGAAATTGGTACAATTTTGACGACCTTAATTTCAATGAGATTGAGATATAAAGGTAATGGTCATATTAGCGAGTACATAATGGAAATGTTTCATCTAGTTTCAAAACTAAAGACACTGAACATGGAAATTTTTTTGAGGATCTAAAAGTGTACTTGGTTTTGATATCTCTTCCTGTAAGTTTTAATCAGTTTAAGGTGAGCTATAAGAGTCAAAAAGAGATGTGGTCTCTAAATGAGCTCATCTCACACTATGTAAAGGAAGAGGAAAGGTTAAAGTTAGAAAAGACTGAAAGTGTTCATCTTGCCTTTACCTCAAAATATAAAAGGAAAAGGCCACAAAAGAAAGAAGTTGCGGATCAGGATTCTCAAAAGAAACAACAAAAGCACAAATCAACCAATGTTGAAAATAAGGGTTGTTTTCTTTCTGGAAATCCTAATCACAGGAAGAAGCAATGCAACAATTATCACGCTTGGCGTGCTAAGAAAAGTATGCTTCTTAGTTTGGTTTGTTCTGAGGTTAATTTGGTTTCAGTGCCTGGATACACATGATGGGTAGATTCTGGTACAACTACTCACATCAGATTGTCTTTGCATGGTTGTCTGAATTGCCGAAAACCAAATGTTGGTGAAAGATACATTAATGTGGGAGACGGCAATACGGTTGAAGTAGCTCCAATTGTTAAAGACTGGATTTTATTTGGATCTTAATGAAACATTTATTGTTTCAAATTTTCGACGAAATTTTATATCAATTTCTATTTTGGACAAACTTGTTTTTTTTTTTGTTCATTTGGAAATGGAATTTTCGGTTTTGTTTCATGATTCAAAGTTGGTTAGTTCTGGTTCTTTATTGTTAAATGATAATCTATATACAATTGTACCTATTGCTTCATATAATGAATTCTTGCAATTATCTTCGCGAGTAATAAAAAGAAATGCAACTAATGAAAATTCAGCATCATTATGTCACAAGAAATTAGGCCATATCTCCCAAAGGAGAATGGAAAGGCTTGTGTCTGATGATTTTTTGGATATTTAATTTTCACAGACATGGATGTGTGTGTTGAATGTATTAAAGGAAAAAAAATCAATCAAAAGAGATGTGGTAAGGAGCATGATTAGCCTCTCTACCTTACGAGAGTCACTCTAGGAGAAGCACTTAAGATTGCAGCCTATATTCTTGATAGAGTACCAACAAATGCGACCAATAATAAGACCCAATATGAACTGTGGACTGGAAAAAAGCCGAGTCCAAATAATTTTCACATTTGGGGATGTCCAAGTGAGGCACCGCCTTACAAGCCTAATGAAAAGAAATTGGATTCCAGAACTGTTAGTTGTTATTTTGTTGGATACTCTGAAAAGTCAAGGGGGTTTAAGTTTTACGATCCTAACGCTAAATCCTTTCTTTAAGACGATCAATGCTAGGTTTCTTAAGGATGTCGATTTTGTGGAGGGAGATACAGTTAGAAACATTGTTTTTGAGGAAGAGAATATTGTTATTCCTCCCGATGTCATTACTTATGACATAGTTCAAAACAATGTTGATGGAAAACCTCCCAGAGAACAAACTCTCGCTCCTCAAGAAGTTGTGCCATTAAGAAGGTCTACTAGAGAGAGAGAGAGAAGAAGTGCATTACCAGATGATTACATTGCATATCTTCAAGAACATGAAAGTTCTACCTCTCCATGGTGGATAGATGCTGAAAAGACGAGTTTGAACGCATTGTAAAGGAAGATGACCCAATTGACTTTCATCAAGATATGGAAATTAAGTGTAAATTCTTAGTAATGGCTTGAAGCCATGAATGAAGAAATACAATCCATAAAGGACAATGATGTTTGGGATCTCGTCGCATTGCTAGAAGGTATAAAACCTATTGGTGATAAATGGATATTTTAAACCAAAAAGGATTTAAATGGCAATGTGGAGAGATTTAAAGCTCGTCTAGTAGTCCAAGGTTTTACACAAAAGGAAGGCATTGATTACAAAGAGACTTTCTCTCCGGTTTCTTCGAAAGACTCTTTGAGGATAATAATGGCATTAGTAGCACATTTTGATCTCGAGTTACATCAGATAGATGTAAGAACAGCGTTTCTCAATGGTAATATTGATGAGACAATTATATGAAACAACTTGAAAAAGAAGATGGTTTGTAAACTTAAGAAATCCATTTATAGACTCAAGCAGGCGCCTCGTCAATGGTATTTGAAGTTCCATCAAGTGATTCTCTCATTTGGTTTCGACATGAATTTGCTTGATGAATACATTTACTACTTGTTTAGTGGAAGGAAATACATTTTTCTGGTTTTGCATGTTGATTACATATTGCTTGCCAGCAACAATATAAGCTTTTGCGTGAAACTAAGATTTTTATCAAGGAATTTTTAAATAAAAGATCTTGGTGACGCCTCTTTTGTATTAGATATTAAAATACATCGAGATCGTTCTCTAGGTATTCTTGGGTTATCACAAGAGAGTTATATCGAAAATGTGTTAAAAAAAGGTATGGCATGCAAAACTGCAAACTAGGAGATACCCTTGTGGCTAAGAGATACAAATTCAATCTTGATCAGTGCCCCAAGAATGAATTTGAGAGGAAAAAAAGGAAATGCAAAATTTTCCTTTTAGCTCATATGGGTGTTGTTTCTACTGTGGAGGATGTTCGTTTTTAGTGGGAGTTTGTAAGTTCAATTTATTGAACATGGGTGGACATTTTGGTTATAAAGTTTTATGCAGAAATTAAGTTATGATAAAGTTGGATTTTATACCCTGATTGTATTATGTTAATAGATTGATCTCACTATTAAAGTGGACCATTTGGATACGGACATGTTAAGATTACATTGCATGTTATTTCCATGCTACACATCCACTTCATGATCTATGCCATTCTTTTGTGTTGGTATTATGATCATTGAGGTCTAATTACAACAAATGTAACAAAGACAGCTTTGGTCTATGCTAATATGATTGATGGACGAGATTGGGTTATAATACATTACAGTTTTTACAATATGGTTGAGCTCAAATTTGGTTTTATAATGATACAAGTTTATACAATTGAACATGTATCCCAAGTGGGAGATTGTTGGACCAAAGTCCAATGTTGGGCTTATATGTAAATGTTTATATGTCGTTTTAATTAATTAAAATTCTCTTTATGCCCTACTTAAAGTGATCTAATTAAAGTTAAAGGGTTTGAGCTTAAATGTATCAATAGGTTGTGAGACTTAAATGTGCAGAAAACTCATTTTATGACTAAGTTCTATGATGGGCTAAATACCAGTGACAAATTATTATTATTATTATTATTATTATTATTATTATTATTATTATATATATATATATATATATATATATATATATATATATATATATATATATATATATATATATATATATATATATATATATATATATATATATATCAGTTATGGTCCCTAGGTTCAGGGGCGGACCCACTAAGAGACAAGGGGGTACAGCTGTACCCCCACTTTGAAAAAAAAAATCAGAAAAAAATATAAAAAAAAATAAAAAAAAATAAAAAAAATTAAGAAACCCATTTCTGCCCTTCTCACTCCAGTCTCTCTCTCCCATTACTACCATCAAAACTTCTACTTTGCCCAGTAACAGTTGATTCTTCCATTGATCCATCTCTTTTGAATAACCCATCAATTAACCCATTTACAAACCCACCATTTCCAATTTTAAGCCCCAACATTTCACTACCATCACAATTTCCACCATTATTGAAAGGCCAAATCTCAGATAATGAAGGGTTTGATGTTGCAAATGAACCTTCATTTATCAATGGAGGATCCATCAATAACAACTCTTTTCAAAAAATTAAGATGTGGGTATTGTAATTAACAAGTAATTTTCAATTGGGTAGTGATTAATTTGCTGAATTTTGGTTTGAATTCTTGGTTAATTGTTGTTTTTTTGAGGGAAATGAAAAAAAAAAAGCTTAATTATATAAAGTGCAGAGAGAGAATATAGAAAGAGACTGGTTTGAGTAGGGGTTTTGAGAAAAGGGTTGGGGTTTTGAGAAAAGAGAATATAGCCTGCATTCAATCAAATCACATTGATAAGCGTATTACGTACACACAATCTAAAAAGTGACGGGATCAACTGAACACCTAAATCTATTCTCCCTCTTATTTTTCTTATTAGTCTCATTTCTAAATAGGGTTAAGTCACACTATTAGTCTCATTTTTATTTATAGAATGTATTTTTGACATTATTACCCTTTCTCACACTATCTTTTTACAATAAATCTAATGAAAAATCATTAACAATTCACTTATTCCCACGAGCAACATCTTTTTTTATTGGAAAAATTAACATTAATAATACAAACTTTTGCTTATTTCCTTACAATAATAAGAACTTTTGATTAACCATGAATAATACCAACTTTAAGGGTTTTTTCCTAGAAAATCCTTAATATGTTAAAAATCAAACTATAGGTGATTATAAGACAAAAAATTTTTGTAAATTAGTTAATAAATTAAAGTTGATATTATTCAAGAAAAATAACCCCTACGTTGGTATTATTCATGGTTAATTAATAGTTGGTATTATTATAGGGAAATTAACATTATCTTTGAATTTTTCACAATTGACTTGCATGAGTTGGTCAGAATATTTGAAAAAATTTTCGCCCATGGTTTGTGATGCTAGAGACTTTGAGTTGATTAGGGTTCATTCCTTCAAGTGTCACATGACTGCCCAGCGCAAGTATTTTTATTTTTATTTTTATTTTTATTTTTAATATAGGGTAGGTTGATGGGAGGGGAGGGCTAGGTGAGATTCGATGGCAAGACCTCGTTTGGAATTCCTGGGTCTGCCACTGTATGACGTTCGTGTTTTGTACCCCCAGTTTGAAATTCCTGGGTCCGCCACTGCCTAGGTTATACATATTTCTTTTCTCCTGACATCTCATTATCAGAGAGAATTAAGAGTGATAGCATTAAGGATCGTCACTTTAGGGAATATGTGTTAATCTAGAAGATCCATACGCTCTCATTTTCAAGATTATCTACCGTGCTATGGAATCAGGTATTCTTCAGTTTTGTCCTTTTCAGTTTGTTCTTCTAATTCAACATAATCGATCATGTTTGTTAGTAATGGTATATCATTGTTTTGTCCCATCAAGACTTGCAGCTACAAGTACATTGTGCACTAATGCTAATTTTTTATATTACTATTATTTATAATTAGTAATCTACCCCCTTTGTAGACAAATCCTTTTAGTACCATCTCTAAATCAGAAAAAAAAAATAAATTAAATAGTAAAATAGAAAATTTTGAAAACTCTTAAGGCATATCATTCTATATACGCATTAATGTAATACTCACTTATTTTCCAAGTAATTCTAATTTGCAAGAATCAGGTTTATCTTATCTTTCCTTAAAATTAGACCCGCAGATACACATACATTGTGCACTAATAATTTTTTATATTACTATTTGTAATTAGTAATAATCTACTATCTTTGTAGACAAATCCTTTTAATATCATCTCTAAATCAAAAAATAAAAAATAAATAGTAAAATACAAAATTTTGAAAACTCTTAAGTCTTAAGGCATATCATTCTATTTACGCGTTAATGTAATAATCACTTATTTTCCTATTAATTCATATATGCAAGAATCAAGTTTATCTTATCTTTCCTTAAAAATAAAATTAAAAAAGGTTGAAAACAGCAAATAAATTGGAGATGAAGAAACTATACGAAATGAATGACAGAAAAGGCTTATCCTTATCCCACTAAACATTAGGTGTTTACTTATTGCCCATTAGTTTCATATAATCATTTTAAATAATATAATATTTTTATAATATTTATCACTTAAACTTCTAAAATTTTTCATATAATTCACTACTATAAATTTGTGTCCCTTCATACCCTAATCCACAGATTCTATATCTATCTTCCCACCCTATTAATCTCTCTCCCTCAAATTCTTTGATTTAATTCTTATTGTCTTTTTTTCTGACCCTTTTTCCTCAACCTATTGTGTACAGAAAAAGTTTCCATTTTCTAAAATTCCAATGGCAAAAAAGAAAATAAAGCTAGCAAACATGAGAAATCGTGCAACAAGAAGAATCGCCTATAGAAAAAGAGTAAAGATTCTGATGAAAAAGGTAGGAGAATCAAAAATCTTTTGTAATGTTGATGTTTGTGCTATCATTTATAATTGTAGTGACCAAACCTTTATGGTTTGGCCTTCTTCTATGGTTGAAACCCAAAGAATAATGTCAAACTACAAACTAAGATCAGAGTTTGACCAGTATGAAAGGGAGATTTGACAAAAAAAATCATATATTCAACAATGTGTAAATAAAGACCACATTGTTAGTTATTGTCGTAAATCTGATCCCTTAAATACTACATGGGTAAGAGCTATTTAACAGTGTAGGGATGATGAAATTTTGTTATAGATTTTTTTAAACCACACTGTTTGTTGTTGCCGTACATTCATCATCAAGATCATCATTATCATCGTCGTCATCATCATCATCTTCAACCCAATATGTGAGATTTTGTTATAGGAATTTTGTTATTGTTGTACATTCAATCCCTTAAATGCTACATAGGTGAGAGCTAATGAAATTTGTTAAAGATTTTTATAAACTACATTGTTTGTTATTGTCGTAAATCTAATCCCTTAAATTAATACTACATGAGTGGGAGCTATTTAATATTGTTGGACTGGGATGATGAAATTTTGTTATAGATTTTCCTAAACCACATCGTTTGTTATTGTCGTACATTCAATCCCTTAAATGCTGCATTGGTGAGAGCTAATGGAATTTGTTAAAGATTTTCATAAACTACATTGTTTGTTATTATCGTACATTCAATCTATAAAATCCCATGTAGGGTGAGTGCCGTTTAACAATTGAGATAATGAAATTTTGTAGTAGAATGTAGTTTTTGTTGTAAGTCACACATATATATTATAATAAAGTTTTATTTATTTTGGCCTTTTGTTGAATGGAGTTTTATCTCCTAAGTTCAATTATTTCTTTGTTTTTGCAACATCATGTAATGATGTGAGTAACATATGGGTTTTCACCATTGTTGTTAAAATTACGATTTTGATTTACGATTTTACGATTCAAAAATAAACGGACGATTTGAATTGCAGGTAGAATCTTAAAATATGAATTACTTTTAATTTTTCTTATGTAACATCTTTCATTAATCTCTATCACATACACACATAAATTTCAAAGTTCCATCATGAAAACTTTTAAAAAACAAATTTCTTAATCGGTGTGAAGATTTAAACTAATTGTTTAAAAATTTCGTTATATTCTTAAAAATAAAATCAAAGAAACTTTAATTCATAAATTTAAACTTTTGAATTTGATAATAATAATAAGCAACTAGATATATTTAATATATTGAAGTTTATTTGTAGAATCGTACGACTCTACAATTTGATTCTACCGAATCGATTATACTTCTCTAAACGAGTCTAAGTAGAATCGTGATTTTAAGAACTTTGGTTTTCACTTAGAACTATTTTTATCAACAATTAAGTAGGTCTATCTTTTAAATAGTCCAACAACAACTAAATTTGACCAATTGAATCAAATTTAACTCGTACTCAATTTGTAGACTCGAATTCTAAACAAGTACAACCTGACTCGTCCCGTGAATCCTTTTGGATTCAAAAGATCTAAATCCAATAATTTTAGACCTGATAGGTCATAGCCTACTCTTGTTTCTGTAATAGTCGTGATCGTCATATATTTTCTACTATCAAATTTATTATTTACTAAAATAATGTATTTACAATATCTTAAATTCTTAACTTTTTATTCTATCTATGTAGTGGAGTTGATAAATTTATAGCTAAATAAAAATAGAGTACTCAAGGAATGTGGATCACTCCTATGGTACTACTCCAATCTGGTGGCGCACTCCAAACATACAATATAATCCTTAAACATCTTAACTTTTATCATTAAACAATAACAATTAATCAACGCCCTTTTCCGTCTTAAAAGGGAAGTGTTTGAGGAACCATTTAACAACAATTATTATGTCTCAACTAACACCCATTATTCATTCAATGTCTTAACAAAACGACAAAATACTTGTTTTATTTCACTATACTACTCCGTCGCATATAGTTTGTAGCAAAGAGAAAATAGTTATTTTTTTAGAAAAAGATAGATAATGATAATAAATAAAGAGGGTGAATGAACTGTGTGGTTGAAATTAAAAGATAAAATGTATGGATGAGATTAAAAAAAAGTGGTGGGTCGTAGTCCAAAAATAAAAATGATGCAAATTAAGTTTGACGAACCAAAATAAAAAAATGCTGCAAATTAAATAGAAGGGACGAAGTATTTACAAAGTTTAATAAAGTATATTCATTTGTACATTACAATTGGTTTTGGTGGGTTCCTTTCAAAAAAGGTTTTGGTGGGTTATACATATGACAAAAAAAATAAATTAAATAAAAAATATCAGTCGTTTATGTATTAGATATATTGAGTAAAATCACTGAAACAACCATGTATAAAAATTTAGTAATTGAGAGTAATAGATTAATAATCTTATGTTTGTAATATGTATTTTTCAACTGCTGTCATAACTTGAGAGGTTCAAAACCAATATAGAGTTTTGATTATCAATTACGTTGTTACATCATTGAACTTTACTAAACAATATATAGGTTGAAGTTATTAATAGTACAAAAATGATCTCTTTTTTTCCTATTCATTCTCGTCAAATTTAGCTAAATTCAAAAATATGAACATGATGATGAAAACTCGAATCTCATTTGAATTTCATGTTAGGCGCTAACGAGTATGGGTTCCTAATATGTGTCTTTTATTCTCTTCGTTTCGTTGGTTTGTTTCAGTTTTAAAATGCGTTCTTACACACATAAAAATATAAAACACATAAATTTGTGCAGTGTCAATTATTCGAAGAATTGTGTTGATTTAGAAAAGAGTAGAATAAAAAAACCTTAAGTATCATTTATTACATTCATGAAAGTTTTTCCTAAAACATTATTTAATTATGTTAATTTTTTTCTAATAAAAATCCTATGAAGTCCTCAAATGCATGGGCTTGCCTAAGTTGTGGCGCAAAGTGCAATGGATATCCCTTAAAAAGTTGGGAAGACAACCTAATTAGGTTCATTAACCCTAATGTTAACCAATGATTGTCTTGTTGGGTAAAATGAGACCTAAACAAAATTAATCTTAAAATGTTCCTAGTAATAGGAGGATCATTTCTTTCTTTCCACCTAGATGGATTATTGACGTTTATTAAACAACAGGTGTTCTCTTCAGAGATAAAGACGACTTTCAAAAGCCCAGCCCAAATCTATATTTAGAATTATAAGTTTATAACAATATATATTTTGAATCGAATTGGGCTTTTAAGAGTCGTCTACATTACAAAAGATGATCTTAAGTAAGAATTTGTGATTAAACAATTGGAACTTATTAGGACAAACTAAAAATGGTCTCAAATCAAACCTAAGACTAAGCTACATATGTAGTAATGTTGGCTAAAAGAGGTACCTACATCCAGCAAAATCATAATGCTTCTCCCTTATGTTGTGGATACATATGATTTCATATAAAAGCTTTTGGTCAATAAAATTTGTGTGAAACTGTGGACAAACATGAACTTTTAACTTTTTTTCTCTTTTGATTGTATTTTCTTCCATACACTCCATTAAAATAACACTTTTTTGTCCTAATAAGTTTACTGTATTTATATTTTGGTGGAAAATTACAAATGGCACCCTTTTATTATAGTACTTTATCAATGGTATCCTTGTATTTTTTTAATTCAAATGGGACCCCTATCTTTTTGAGCTAATTACAAACGTGACAATACTTGCCTTTTTTTTTATTAAGTTGACGTTAAATGTCATTTAAAAGCAAGGGAAATTATCAATGGTATCCCTTTATTATAACACTTTATTGATGGTACCCTTGTGTTATAGCGCTTTTAAATGACATTTAACGTCAACTTAACAGAAAAAAGGTCATCAGTGTTACTTTTGTAATTAGCTCAAAAAGGTAGAGGTCCATTGGAATTAAAAAAACATAGAAGTACCATTGAGAAAGTGCTATAATACAAGGGTACGATTGATAATTTTCCTATTTTGGTAGAACATTTGTTTTGATTAGTCTTGACTGAAAAATTAAAACAAAGAAAAATGTTTTGAGAGTTTATGAGATGGAGAGTGTGACTTAAAAATACTTCCTCCGTTTTAATTTACTTGCAATATTGATTTTTCACACAGTTCAATACACTAATTCTATCCTTAATATCTATAATTATGTATGATAAAAAAAAATAATTACATAATTTTGGTAGCAAACTAGTTAACTAACACATTTAGCCTCAATCTTTATTGGATGATATTTTGTAATCCACAATGTTGATGGGATATGTATGTAAAGAAAATTACTATTAATGCAATGATGAAGTTCATAAGCTTCAAAAATAACAGAAATTTCAATTTACTTTTTGAAGGGTCCATTGGCAGCAAACTGAAAGCAAAGGTTGGATTATTAATTAAAATTTCAAAAGGTGGGAATATTGGTTGGTAATGGAAAATAGGTTGGATTATTGTAAAAATTCAAAAAAAAAAGATGGATTATTGTAAAGAAGACAAAAGATGAAAATAACCTGATATAGTAGATTATAATCTAAAGGGTCCATTGGCAACAAATTGATAGCAAAGGTTGGATTATCAATAAAAATTTCAAAAGGTGGGATTAATGGTAGGTAATGGAAGATAGGTTGGATTATTCCCAATAAATTTTCCTATTAATAATCTTTGCAATGAGACGAGTCAAACAAGATTTCACTTGATTAAATTTTAATCTATAGATTCAAAAACTAATCACAAATTAAGAAGAATGAATAAATAGTGTTATTTTTGCCAATTTTGCAACTAATTTGAAATGGAGGAAGTAAAATAGAAATATATTTTAAACTTTTAATTATAATAATTATTAATTATATTACCTTCCATATCTTACCCTTTGAAGCTCTTTCTTTGGCAGATGATTTTCTATTTATATTCGAAGTCACAAGCCGAGTACGTAAAAGAGCCCAGATAACTGAGGATCTCCCTGTGAAGAGCATCCGGGTGAAAGTGGAGCCCACTTTCTAAAAGGGTTTTTCTACCTCACTCTTCAGATGCTAGGGAGACGTCAAGATATCTCAAGAAAGCCGCACAGTTATGTATCAATAACTCTTACAATGTTTTAAACAAGAAATAAGACAAGCAGCTCAAAGTTAAACTTATATGGCAGATAACTAAATAAAAACATACAATTTTTTTCATTTAATTTAAAGAAATTAAAACTTGAGCCAATACATAGTAAATTATCTCATGGTGAGACGATCTTAATAAAGAATTTGTCAATGTAATAATTTAAATTTACTCTTTCAATATTGTTGATTTTAACGAACGCAGTAGAAGCATTCCTTAAGTACAAGTTAACCAAATTAGCAATGGTCTCTCAAAGAGACCATCTCTCATAAGAATATGTATTACAAAAGGTATATAATGTAAACAAATTACAAACGGGAATTTGTTTTCAAACCCCTTAAGATGACAAAAATGAAATTACAACTCGAAATTACAACACAAAAGAAAGTGAAGATAAGTTTGTAACACCGAATGTTACCCGGAAACTTGATACAAGTTGTAGGCGTGTGATCACTTTCCTTTTGTGATATTTCCCCCACAACGGTACTTGGGTTTGCAATTGGAAATCCACAACGAGATACAAACAACTCCTACACCACCTTAGTACTTAGGTAGTGTAACGTAATAACAACGTGTTTATAGAAATTATGAGAATTGTATCACTTGAACAAAAGTTAATTACTCTCTTGATCAAGCTTAAAACAAATGAGAGAGAAGAGCAAAGAATTCAGAGATTGTATGTGAAAGGTGCAAGCAATACAATCACCCAAGGTCCTCTATTTATACTAATAGAGGAGCCTCAACTTTAATCACCCAATTGATTGTGTTTTAATACAATCATAATCACCAACATCAATGTTGCTAATGAATTAGCATTATTCCCTTCATAATCTCAGAGATTATGAGAGTTAAGAAGGAATCCAATGCATTAAACTCAAGAAAACGAGAAGAAAAAGGCAACGGTCACTTACAGTGACCTATCGCCGAGTCGGCGACGAGCCCACAAAAGTGGGCGCCGACTCGGCGCCAAGCCTCTGCCTCAATCCTGACTTTCCAGTAGCCAAGCGCCGAGTCGGCGACGAGGCTACACAAGGTAGCGCCGACTCGGCGCTTTCCTCCTGACCAAACCATGCTTTTCCAGTGACCTTGCGCCGAGTCGGCTACAAGGCCACATGAAGGTGCGCCGACTCGGCGCCTACCTTTTGACTTGGTCCACTTGTTTTCTTGTGTTCCTTTTTGGACCACGTAAATTAATACGTATATTGTCCCACTATTTATAATAGCTTTAATTGATATATTTCGGACTTATAAACTGTCCCACTACCTTAGTAGTACTTAGTGATTAAATACTCAGGATTATTAAGTAGTATATATATTATTATACACTAAATGTCCAACAATCCTCCCCCATTTTGGGTATAATAAGCCTCTCATTTACCAAAACTCATAATACATTTCATGCATCAACGCTAATATCCCTACGGATTGAATTAACGCCTAGTACAACACATTTAACAAGTGATCGAGCCAGAGTTGATTTCCATAAGGAATTGAATCAATCGACTCATCCAACCACTTGAAGATGTAGTACACATAAAACAAATAACACAAAGTTATTAACTTGACACATTATAAGGCCGTGTCCGTATCTTATTCATAAGTTTATCATAGTCATTATGCCAATCTCGACTACTTGAAGCGGCCACACTTCAAACTTATATAGGTAGGTTCTCATTACGTATAAAACATATCCCCGTGACGTGGATATAACACCAAGAGCTCTTCAACTCTTGATCTTGAGAACTTTCAAGACGACTACCTTATTCCATCACGGTACAAAGCAACGATGGGTCATGCAAGAGTTGCTTTAACAAAAACCAAGAGGACTTTACCACATTGAATTCAGACACGATATTACTCATGCGTGAATTGGGCTTTCCCAAATGATTTTACTGACATAAACCGATCTCAATTGAGGCTTTCTCAATTGAGTCTCTATTCATGGCTTTCGTAAACGAATCCGCCACATTGAACTTAGTGTTCACATAGTCAAAAGTTATGACCCCGTTAATGATAAGTCCTTGCACAAGGCTATGCCTTAGAGCAATATGACGAGACTTACCATTATACACTTGACTATAAGCTCTACCTAAAGCCGTCATGCAATCCGCATGAATCGCCACCGGTGAAATTGGCTTAGGTAACAAAGGTATCTCAAACATGAGATTCCTCAACCACTCAGCTTCACTTGCTGCTGAAGCTAAAGCGATAAACTCAGCTGACATCGTAGAGTCGGCTATACATGTTTGTTTCTTAGAAGACCAAGAAATGGCACCTCCCCCATAAACAAACACCCATCCACTAGTAGAAGAGTTATCCTCTTCATTAGTGATCCAACTAGCGTCAGAATAACCTTCTAGAATAGGAGGTTCTCCGCTATAAGTAATACCAAAGTCCTTGGTACGTAACAAGTATCTTAATACTCTCCTTATCGCCATCCAATGATGGGGACCTGGGTTACTAGTAAATCTACTAAGTTTACCCACCGCAAATGCTATGTCAGGCCTAGTACTAGTCATAGCATACATCAAAGATCCAATGACCTTTGAATACTCCAATTGTGAAATTGGTTGACCGGTATGTTTAGCAAACTTCATACCCGGTTCCATGGGAGTAGAGACCGGCGCTTTATCAAGCATATTAAACCGCTTAAGTATCTTCTCAACATAGTGAGCCTGACTTAACTTAATACGGTTCCCTTGCCTTATGATCTTAATGCCTAAGATCACATCAGCCTCCCCCATATCCTTCATCTGAAAGGATCTAGACAAAAAATCTTTTGTCTCTTGGACTTGTGTTATACAAGTTCCAAAGATAAGCATGTCATCGACGTATAGACAAATGATAACGCCATTGCCATGGCTATCGAACTTGCTATATACACACTTATCGGCTTGATTCAACTTGAATCCAAAGGACAAAATAGTTTCATCAAATTTTTGATGCCACTGTTTAGGTGCTTGTTTAAGTCCATACAAGGACTTGACAAGTTTACACACCTTTTGTTCTTGTCCTTTCAAAACAAACCCTTCGGGTTGCTTCATATAAACTTCTTCATCTAATTCCCCATATAGAAATGCGGTTTTAACATCCATTTGATGTATTTCTAGATGATAGACCGTAGCTAACGCTACCAATAACCGAATAGTGGTTATTCTTGCAACCGGTGCATATGTATCGAAATGATCGATACCGTGCTTTTGTCTAAAGCCTTGAGCCACTAAACGGGCTTTGAATTTATCAATAGTACCGTCGATTTTCATTTTCTTTCTGAAAATCCACTTGCAACCGATTGGTTTACAAGTCGGAGGAAGATCCACTAACACCCAAGTGTTATTTCCCATGATGGATTGCATCTCATCATCGATAGCCTCTTTCCAAAAAGCACTATCATGTGATGCCATAGCATCGCTATAAGTCAATGGGTCGCCTTCCACATTATATAAATATGGAACACTAGAAGATACTTCACTTCTATCACCTTCAACCAAGTATACTTGGAAATCCGGTCCAAAGCTCTTTGCTTTCCGTTGTCTCTTACTCCGTTTAGGAATAGGATCAACTAAATCAAGTTCATCTATATGTTGACTTTCATCAACATCTAGAAGTGAACTTTGTTGACTATCATCAACACTTTCATTGGTACAACTTTGTAGATTCCTTTGTCTACTCAACGATGAAAATCTATTTTCATCAAAAATGGCATCTCTTGACTCTATAATCGAATGAATCGATATATAGTCATTTTGTTCTATAACATAGAACCTATAGGTTTTGCTATGAATAGCATAGCCTATAAAGATGCACTCAAGCCCACGTTCACCGAGCTTCTTTTTCTTGTTGCCGGGCACTCTTACAATGGCCCTACAACCCCAAACCTTAAGATAACTTAAGTTTGGTTTCTTTTTGTACCAAAGTTCATAAGGAGTTTCCTTATTCGTTCTCATTGGAACTCGGTTAAGAATGTGACAAGCCGTCAACATTGCTTCACCCCAAAATCCATCACTCAAACCCGAGTAGGATAACATGGAATTAACCATCTCTTGTAGAGTACGGTTTTTCCTCTCCGCCACACCATTAGATTGTGGTGCATAACCGGCGGTTGTTTCATGAATAATACCCATTGAATTAAAATAAAGCGGATCATAATATGCACCTCCTTTATCGGTTCTTAACCTTTTAAGTTTACTACCAATTTGTATTTCTACTTCTTGTTTGTAAATCTTAAAATGTTCAAGAGCCTCATCTTTTGAATGCAAAAGATAAACATAACAAAACTTTGAGAAATCATCTATAAAAGTTATGACATACTTTTTGTTTCCCAAAGACGGTGTACTATGAAAATCACAAAGATCACTATGAATTAACTCCAAAATTTCGGTTTTCCTTTCAACACTTTTAAACGGTGTTCTAGTGATCTTAGTTAACATGCACGTTTTGCAATTTTTAGACATTTTATTGCACATTGGAATTAACTCATGTTTAGACATAAAAGAAATTTTGTCAAAATTTACATGTCCTAATCTAACATGCCACAAATAATGCAAATCATCACTTTCATTATCATTAAAAACATTACAAATTGAATTTTTATTCATGTCTAAAGAAAGTTTAAATAAACTATTACAAAGATAAGCCCTACCAATAAACAAATTATTTTTTGAGATAATGCACCTATCGGCTTCAAATACAAGTTTGTAGCCTAATCGATTCAAAATAGGACCCGAGACTAAATTTCTACCTATTTCGGGTGTGAAATACACATCTCTTAAAACTAAAAGATTCCCCGAAGTAAACAATAATTCAACTTGTCCTTTGCCTTGGACCTTGATAGGCGCATTGTTTCCCATGTAGAGATGCTCCCCATCAACAACCTTGTTAAAGGTTTTGAACCATTGTGTAGAATTACAAACATGTCTCGATGCCCCCGAATCGATCCACCAAGCCAAAGTATCATCCTGCAAACCACTAATATTAGTATTCATAGTAGAAAAACTCATATTAGAATTTTCAACAAAAGTTGCAAGATTACCTTGAGTGGATGGTCCCTTGCTTGTAGAAGCTTGACCATTCCCCTTGGATTTCTTTTGCTTGTTCTTCAAGACGAAGCAATTTTTCCTTCGGTGCCCGGGCTTACCACATTCCCAACATACCTTTTCGGCATTGGGATTAGTAGCTTTCCCCTTTGAAGAGTCATTCCTCTTCCTTTTATCTCCGGGACGGGATTGTGGTTTCCCTTCCCCAACCATATTAATAGTAGGTACATTAGGATTATCATCCTTCCGGTTTTCTTGTAACCGAATGCTAGACTCAACAATTATATGTTGCCCAAGGTCGGAGAGTGTAATCTCCTCCCTTTTATGCTTTAAAGCATGTCTAACATCCCTCCAAGAAGGAGGCAATTTGTCTATTATGCTAGATACCAAAAACACTTCATCAATTTCAATTTTATGCAATTTTAAGTTAGCATGCATCCTTTGTAGTTCATGAAATTGATCTATTATAGGGCGATCTTCTACCATTTTATACGAATTGAAATTACTTACAAGAAACTTTTTGGAGCTAGCATCCTCCGCCATGTACTTGTTTTCAAGAGCATCCCATAACTCCTTAGCGGACTCATGGTATTGGTAGATGTCAAATAATGCATCTTGCATTCCATTGAGGATGTGTCCCCGGCAAATGAAATCGTCATTTTCCCATTTTGAACGCTTGCGATTTTGTTCAAGAATCTCCGTTTCCGGAATCACTGTTTCCGGATCATCCGACTTAGCAACCTCCGGTTTTGGTGAGCTTATAACATAAGCCACATTGAGAGTAGTGAGCATGAACATCATTTTCTTTTGCCAACGTCTAAAGTCGACGCCGACAAACTTTTCTAACTTCGCAAAGTTAGATGTAAAGTCCTTCATTGATGCCATCGGTGAAGGTATCACAAAAGATTATTACAAAAGGTATATAATGTAAACAAATTACAAACGGGAATTTGTTTTCAAACCCCTTAAGATGACAAAAATGAAATTACAACTCGAAATTACAACACAAAAGAAAGTGAAGATAAGTTTGTAACACCGAATGTTACCCGGAAACTTGATACAAGTTGTAGGCGTGTGATCACTTTCCTTTTGTGATATTTCCCCCACAACGGTACTTGGGTTTGCAATTGGAAATCCACAACGAGATACAAACAACTCCTACACCACCTTAGTACTTAGGTAGTGTAACGTAATAACAACGTGTTTATAGAAATTATGAGAATTGTATCACTTGAACAAAAGTTAATTACTCTCTTGATCAAGCTTAAAACAAATGAGAGAGAAGAGCAAAGAATTCAGAGATTGTATGTGAAAGGTGCAAGCAATACAATCACCCAAGGTCCTCTATTTATACTAATAGAGGAGCCTCAACTTTAATCACCCAATTGATTGTGTTTTAATACAATCATAATCACCAACATCAATGTTGCTAATGAATTAGCATTATTCCCTTCATAATCTCAGAGATTATGAGAGTTAAGAAGGAATCCAATGCATTAAACTCAAGAAAACGAGAAGAAAAAGGCAACGGTCACTTACAGTGACCTATCGCCGAGTCGGCGACGAGCCCACAAAAGTGGGCGCCGACTCGGCGCCAAGCCTCTGCCTCAATCCTGACTTTCCAGTAGCCAAGCGCCGAGTCGGCGACGAGGCTACACAAGGTAGCGCCGACTCGGCGCTTTCCTCCTGACCAAACCATGCTTTTCCAGTGACCTTGCGCCGAGTCGGCTACAAGGCCACATGAAGGTGCGCCGACTCGGCGCCTACCTTTTGACTTGGTCCACTTGTTTTCTTGTGTTCCTTTTTGGACCACGTAAATTAATACGTATATTGTCCCACTATTTATAATAGCTTTAATTGATATATTTCGGACTTATAAACTGTCCCACTACCTTAGTAGTACTTAGTGATTAAATACTCAGGATTATTAAGTAGTATATATATTATTATACACTAAATGTCCAACAATATGTACAAATTTAATTATATTTTTTTCATATCTGGACCTAATATAATTGTCCATTATTTGGCCCAAATCGTTAACTAAAAAAATCAATACTTAAATAAACAACCGTTTTGGGAGCGACGGTCTCAATATGAGACGGATAGTCCAATCGGCCCTATTATAGTTTTTTTCGATATGCATTCAATACTTGATCTATATAAGGTCAAAATTAATACATTTAAAGTCAAAATTAATTTTTTTATAAATCATAACTAATTATAATTGATCACTTTAATGTCTGAATATTTTTAGATCAAAATTGAAAATTTTATGACAAATTAGCCTTGAACTATTGAACATTTCCAAAAGCATACGTTGAACCGTTAGCAAGCATAACTCGAGATTCACACTTCCTTTGCCTATATGTCAAAGTTAAGCAAACACTACACCTATTACTTTATTTTCAAGTCCATTATAAACAGAAATTGTTAAGAAAAAAGCAGTGCCTCTATTATTATTGATCAATGATTAAAGAGTACAAGTAATATTATGGTCCATTGAAACTATCATGTTGCATTGAATAATAGTACTTGTATTGTGCAATGTTAACATTACTATTGATAGTGTTATTGATCATTCATTATGTTTTTATGAAATTCATTCATAAAATGATAGAATAATATTATTTTATTACCTTTGTTCCAAAATTGTGAAAATAACACCATATTTAGGTAAAATTGATTAATTTAACATCAAAATTGATCAATTATAGGTTAAAATTGAAGTTTTTTAATTTTATTGATCTGTTTAAGGTTAATTTTAAGTTGAAACTGATATCTTTAAGGTTAAAATTAATACCTTTAATATTAAAATTGAAATTTTTTCTTTGATTTGTGGAAGACCAGTCATTTTTTATTTTAACTTTTAGCTTTTGGGTCGGTCCATATGACGAAATAATCTCAATATGAGACCGTTATCCAAGTTTTTGCGTTAAGTAAATGAAGTAATTCTAATTAGAGTTTCATTGTATCATGTACATGTTAGGTTAATGATAACGCTATGGAAAATTTTGATGTTTTCAGAGCATCAATACAATATATGTATGAATATTCTATCTTTCATATTAAGTATATATAATTGCGTTGGCAAAATATAAAATTGTGTAGGCAAAATCACTACGGTCACGTTATTATATGCTATAAGTATCAGAAATCATAGTCAAATGTAGAGTCGTTTCTGATTTTAGGCAACCTAAATTTTTATTTACGGTTCAGAGTTAAAAAAGCTTGACACCTCAATTGAGCAATTTTACTGTCATTTAGGACGTTGAACACCGCTTGTAAATCTGTAATTTATTTTTGTCAAATACATATTAAAGATGGAAGTCGACCTTACATTGAAGGAGTCCATTTTTTTATTTTGCTCAAAATCTAAAATATTGGGAATCACACTTGTCAAATCTATTACTAAAATACAACATTAACTATTCCTAAATTTAATATTCTATATGTCAATATTAACTTAATTTGACGGACATCTATAAATACACAACATTATGAATCCAATAGTAAGTATTTTTGTTAGTAGATTCATTTTCATTTTCGTTAAAACATGAAGTATAAAATAATCCACAAAGAAATGCATAGAAAATTAATATTCCTTATGTTCCTTTTTGTTTGTCCATTTTACTTTTTGCAAGCATTTTTTATCAAATTTAAGTCTTAATATCTCCAAGTACGTATTATAAAAATTATATATTAAAAAACTTTACATTAAGACAAATCTAACAAGATCTCACATAGTCACATGAATATATTTTATCTTCACTGTATACTTAAAAATTAATTCAAAATTCTCTCTTTAAATTAACAAATTTAAAGTGGACATACGAAAAGACGGAGGCAGAATATAAATAACAGTAAGTCTCATAGGAGACGGTCTATTCTATAGACGGAATCCATGAAGCCCAGCCCAAAATATAACATAGTATATTTGGGGTTATAATAAATTATTTGGGGTTATAATAACTTATATTTGGGGTTATAGAATAGTATATTCGAGGTTATAATACCTTACATGCACTTAGGATTATAACATAATATAATTGATATTATAATAAAAAAAAATTAGTTAAGGAAAATGGGCTGACCCAATTTTGTGATCTATCCTATAGACCGTCTCTTGTCAGATTTTTATGTATAAATAAAGATTGTAATAAAGATATGAAAGGTGACTTGTACGTACACTAAAGCAACCTGGATATAATGAACACTTCTTAGCTTCTACTATAAGATGATTAGAAGTGAAAATCTATTATCTATTATCTATATAAACTATACTTAGTCAAGAAGGACAAGAGAAACCCAAAAATGATTATAGTCACATGCATAGACCATACATTATATAATTAGGCGGGCTAACCATACTTTTTTTTTTCTAGTCATTTTTTTTATGATCTTGTTAAAAACTTAAAATAGTTGATCGAAGCGGTTAAATTTGATCTAATATATAATTAATGTCTATTGATTTTATTTTATTTGTTAAAGTTGTTAGAGGTTGTTGGACAAATTCTTGTAAAGCTTTAAATTGAAAATTAAGATGTGTCTTTGGACTTAAAAAAGCACTGTAAAATAGTATACATATACATTCACGGCCTGTTTGGTTAGTGGTACTGAATAGTGGTAATAGGAATGATTTATAGTGTAAAATTTCATCAAAACTTTCATGTCATTCCCGTGGCAATGAAACTTTGATCAAAAAAAATTTTGCTCACAAATTTCCATTACCTTCTAATACCACCTCTCCCATTGGTAATGCATTGGAATGTATTTTATGAACAAAATGTGATGATTGAAGGTTGACAAGCATAGCCATCAAGATAGCCAAAAGATTTTTTTAACCAAAATTACACTAATTTTTCATTCTCATTGCCACGATTTATTACCACCTACCAAACGGGACTTAAGAATATAAATAAACTTAACTCACTTTCCTTTTCTTTTTCTCATAGTGGATTGTCTGCTAATTTTTGTGTTCAGCACCGTGTCATTTATCTTAGAAACCTTTAATTAATTACAAAAATCAAAATATTATTATAGGATAACATCTTCTATTTATTAAACCAATAATATTTAGCTCTTTATTAATTACTTGGTTACTCTCGTGTAAAATAGTATACATATACATTCAGCGTTAATTAAAACAATAAGATCATCTAAGTATAACAATAGATTTTTGGGCCTTTTAATAAAAGAAATAAGGTAATGGACACTTCCAGTATATCCCACACAAGGCAGGATTCGGGTGAGGTTTTTTTCTTAAAAGATGCAGACAAATCATACTCGTTCCCCCAAGTAGGGAGTAAAGAAAGATGCGTGCAGTCAAGAAACCTTTCAATTGATACCTGCGCCCAGTAAGGGTCGAACCCCAAACCTTCTATTCACATGCAGATGTTTTATCCATTGAGCCACAAGCGCTTTTAGTCCCTTTAATAAAAGCAATATATGCTACAAACTGCTTCGCACATGCTAATAGATGGTAATAGTGATAAACAGACACATACTTCAAACATACTCTCTAGTCTCTTCTATTCACCCAAGTTGTCCCATTTTCTTTTATGGGCAATTCATTCAATTTGTCTCATTTCCTTATTTGTCTATCTTTTTTTAACTTAATACCCCCACTTTTCCAATTCCCAATACCCAACTGCCACCTTTACAATTAATTTAATCAATTAAAATACCCTACTACCATCTTTATGGTGGATCCCATCTCACTTTTAATATCCGTGTCCAACTCAAATAAGACTACTTGAGTGAATAGGAGAGAGTATTTTAAAAAGTTGTAATTTTTTGAAACAACCCTAATTAGTCCTAATATAGCACACTTTTATTGATAGATTCTTAGGACAGCCATTATAGCTATACCATACACTTCCCAAAGCCTTTTTATTAAGAAAGACAGAAGAATATAAATCATAAACCCCATTAATGTGTAGTTCTACTCAACAAGAAATCCACCCAAAATCTCAAAGTAAGAAAAACATACAATGAAGATCTTGAACCGATTTAGGAAACTTCTGTTGAGGTTTGTTTTATCTTATCCTTCTAAATCCGGCGTTTCCCCAACAACATCCGAAGGTTTGATGTCCAGAAGACAATCTTGTGATCGTCCTGAGCCTCCAAAAACATCTTGCAGCTCATCATCCTACTATTCTCCTAACTCTCATTATTCTGAGGCCATTGCTGATTGCATTGAGTTTTTCAATAAATCATCCCATTCTGATACCCAGATTTAGTTTGAAAAGAGATTGATAGACTACTCATATCAACAAGGTGCATCTTCTTTTCTAGGGAGCCTATTTGCTAAGAACTCCACAGTTAAGCGTGCTTGGTGGGGAGCAATCTTAGGATGTGTGACCTCCTGGGGAGTTTCCCGGGTACGCACGAGTGCGGCCAAAGTGCGCTGGAAAGACTTGTGTTGGTTTGTGGGGCTAGTCTACAGTCTCCATGAGTAGTCACCGGTGGTCCGTTGGGTCGGGGTGTTACACCCATGACGACTGTCTTTCTGTGAAACAACCTCTAAATAAGGAGTTCATATACTAATGGTTGTATTAGTTGAACTATTTAATTTATGTATACATAACGTTTTACGGTGAGACTGTCTTATTGATTTGAAAATTACTACTTCCTCCGTTAGTTTTTACTTGCAACATAGTTGACTGCGGTACTATTCATCAAGCAAATTGACTTTTATATTGTCGGTAATCTAAAAGTTAAAACATAGTCGTATGAGATCTTATTTGAATCGTCTCAATTTAAAGTTTATTAATGTTGTGTTTTTATAATTTTTCGATATGTATAATTAGAGATATTAAAGATTGAATTTGTACATTGAGAAGTATGAAAAAACAAAAGGGCAACTAATATACAACAAAGGAAGTACTAATTTTTAGCTTCTATATTATGAGTATTCATGAATATGATGTTTTAATAAGCATGATATCCTATTTGAAAATTGGGTTTTTTTCCGGCTAAAACAATAAATATTAAATTTAGATAAGATTTTGATACTAAAATAAATTTAGTTTTTTGTGGCATTAGATTTAGTGGTATTAAAAATATGTCACTAATTTATATATTCAGTATAATAATATATTGTTGGTTTTTATTTAAAGTTTCACTATAAAATAGTTTACTGACACTTTATTTGGCATTTAGTGTCATTTACTATAGTGTATAAAGGCATTTATGAGTAATGTCATTAGATTTCATGTTGCGAAAAACTGTGGTAGAACTTTTTATTATGCTGCTAAAGGGTTTATTAAATGTTACTAAATTCTTTTCAAAAATATTACTAAATCCGCTATATATACTATTAAAAATTTGAAATAGTAACATTTAAATTAAATGTTCATAAATATATCCTACTAAAATTATATTATGTTATGTTGTAAGGTGAATTCAATTGTGACACAGCCAACATTGTCGAATGAAAAAAAGAGCATGATCCTATTCAGGTTTCTCTGTTGTTATTTCAAATATAAAAGCAATTAGTTTTATTTTTGTCAATTAATTGTTTTGTTTTGCTTTTTGTTTCTTTTATGACTCCTTAATTAGTCAGAAATTTTGTACATAGTGTCTAAGTTATCAGTTTAAAATATTTAAAAGGATTTTTATTCAACCGCAAGCGCACAGTGTACGTGTAATTGTGGGTCGAACACAAGGAAGTTAGGACAAGAAACTTGCTAATTTCGATTAATTATATTGCTCAAAGAGTAAAAAATTTAGTTGGTTGTTTAACTATCAAACTACAATTATAATAAGAAATATGGATTAAACTATATGATGAAGAGATCTAGGATGTCGAGAATCCCCTAAAGTCTAGTATGATCAAATTATTATTAATGACTATGAAATGTCGGATAAATTACGTGGTTAAACATAGGGCTGAGCAAAACTATCTGATGATCCGATTATCCGATGATTCGATCTGATATTCGATTCGAATTTTAGGATATCCGATTCGAAGTTACAATTCGGATTAAATATCCGATTCGAAAATTCAGATATCGGATACAAATTGTAGATTCGAATATCCGAATATCCGACATTTTTTTAATTGCCGGATATCGGATATCGGATATCCGAAATTATTCCGGATAGTCGGATATCGGATGTCAGATATCCGCATATTATAAGTAGTTTCGGATATCCGTTATTCATAAGAATAAAATTATATTTTTATAAATAAATTATTTTGACTAAATTCGGATATCGGATATTTTGAATATCCGACTGGAAATTTTCAACTTTTTCTCACAGGCATCGAATATCGGATATCTCGAATATTCGATTCGAATATTTTCGGATACCGGATATCGGATATCCGAGTCGAATCGAATCGGATATCAGATATATCAGTTTTCGGATATCCGATCCAAGTGCATGTTTCGGATCGGATATCTGATTTTGCTCACCCCTAGTTAGACATAATCTTGTTAATCTCAAACTCTCGCTCTATCGATTAACTATTAAATGTAGACCAAACTGATTCAATTCTCACACGCTAGTTTTATTGAACGAATCAATAAGAATTAACTAAAATTTACCCTAAAGCAAAATCGATCCTAATATCACACGCTAATTGTATTGACTAGTCCAACAAAGCATGTTTAATTAAGGGTTATTAGCACAATTCAACCACTTTAATTCTAGTTTCATAGACACTTTCAATAATCAAATCATACTTGACTCAAACCCTGAGCCTAGAAAATGGATCTACTCACTATTTATGGTGCAAATAATATTTAAGAACATTAAGATTATACTAAACATGAATAAAAATGATATTTTTGAAATTTGCAATGAAAAAAAATAATTAAACTATGAGACACACAATTAAAGATCCAAAAGACAAAAATATGAAGAACAATACTACTTTTAATATGTGAGAATTTATAGGAAAAACAATTAAAGTTTGAAAGATTAAACTAATACAAATTTGATAAAGAAAGATTAAACTACTAATAAGAAAGTAAATTAAAGACAAGAAATTAAAAGTTTAAAAGTATTAAAAATGTAGTTCTATGGTGAAAGATGATGGAGGAAGAAGAAAGAAGGGTTTTTTTTTTCAGTTTTCCCCCTTATGCTCCCTAAAGGAGGCTTCCTCTAATTGTTCCTTATTACCCACTAAATAAACCCTAAGAAGTTAATTAATATAAAAAAAATAAGATATTCAAAAAAAAATATATAAAGATAAAATAAAATAATACAAAAGTAGGGTAAATGGAAAAGTTTGCACGGAAATCCAGAAGCTAGAGTCGACTCGGCAGCCACTTCCACGACCAGGAAGTCGAGTTGGTGTTTTATGCTGACGATTTCAGCGATCTTTAAACGATCATCATTTCTTACTCAATTATTGAAATCGGGCATATAATATAGCGTTGGAGAGCTATTAAAATCCAGTTTCCAATGCCGCAAACCTTGCATTAATGTGATCTTCCTATCAATAGTTATGGCCAAAAGAGTAGACATGTATCAAATTTCACCTCAAAACTTTTGCATTAATAACACTCTTTTGCTCATTTTCTTTGTAGAACATCTTCACCCGAGCAAAAATCTCCTTCGTGAACTCCATCATCATTAAAGCCATAAGAATTATGCTTAAAACATCGAAATCACTCAAAATCAACATGAATAACCAAAACGAGTAAAGTAGCATAAATCTTCAAAAATAATCACGGAATTTGTAACACCCCGATATTTTCCCGATATATTTAATTATTTAATAGTAATATTATTTTATATAAATAATATTTTTATTTATTTAGTTTGTGCTTGATCATGGTATTTTTTCAGTCCTTTTTATTCGGGCCCAAACTTTTAACCCATTTTCTTATTTCAAAAATTAAATTAAAAAAATAAATAAATTGAGTAGGAAAAGTGGAGTGTTGACCGGCCCTTAGGTGGTCTCTTGGCATGGGTGTAACTCCCATTTGAGAATTTGAAAGATCCCATAGTTATTCTTGCATTACTTCCTTCATTATTTCCTAATCATTTCTCATTATTCTATACTTCCTTTGCTAAAAACTCAAGAGATAACCATAGCATATACCACCCTTTCCACACACCACTTCTTCCATTTTTACTCATCATTTTAGTGTTCTTTCATTGAAATTGTAAGTATAATTCATTAATTATTTTTATTATTAAGTTTCAATTTCGAATATGTGATTTGTGGCATGTGTGAGTTTTGATCCATGGTTATTTTTTAATGATTTAAAATGATGGTATGAATTTTTATATGTCTTTATCAATTTTAGTGTTGGATGTTTTTAGGGATTTATTTTATATTAGTATGTTAAGTTAGGATTTGTTGTTATGATGGGTGAATTTAAAGGATATACTACCTCCGTTTATATTTATCTGCAACTTTTGCCATTTTGGGCCGCTGAAATTATGTGCAACTTATTTTTTTCTTTCCTTATTTAGTAAAAATTAACTAATAAAATTACAATTTTACCCCCAATTAACAAATCTAATTTTTAACTTTTTGACTTATTATTTGCATAATCTAAATTATCATTATTAATAAAAATTACTCTTTTATAATTACTCCCTCCAAAAAAACCCTCATCTACTCTAATCATTAATTTCCCAACCACCAACAATTAAGATGGCTGGGTTCTTTTTGAGTAAAAACTAGGGTTTGTTCATGTTCTTCATCTTCCATCAATAACTGCTTTTTCATCTTCCATCAATAAATGCATCTACAATCTCAAATCAAGTGTTCATTTAATGTGAGGAGTCCCAACCACCAAAAATTAATAGAGGTGAGACTCCATTTAAGTGAAAACCGAACGGTTTTTCACACTTTCCTATTTGTCCTTCTCTTTCATCTGATTCCTCCATCTTCTATCATCTTCCTTCATCTTCCTCCTTCTTCTTGAAAATCGGAGTCCCATTTCCACCATGATTAACATGGATCCACTTTTAGATGTTTTTTTGGCCACCGAAGACGAAGGGGAAGAAAACTTTATAAAGTGCCTGATACTAGATCTTGAAGAAGGTATGTCGTTTCCTCGTGATTTCTACGAATTTGATGAGGCGTTGAACTACTGTACCCAACGAACATACGATGCTTTGGGGAAAGTGTTACAGAGCATGGATGAGGAAGGATCTGGTCGTTCTTTGGATCAAGTTGTCCAGATTAAGGAAAAGAAGCCTGAGGTTTTAGATGTACCCCCTGAAAATTTGGAGAAGGCAACATCGTCCACCCAAACACCACAAAAGAAAATTCGGCAGAGCAGGAAGGCGGGGAGGATTGCCCTGCGGAGGATTCGTGGTTTACCTGATGTTCCTCCTCCTGATTGGGTTGTTCTGTCGTCAGATGACGAGGTGGATGATAAAGAGAGGCGGATGAACCATAAGGTTCAACCCTCCAAGTGAAAATTTGCGTAAAACATCCAAACCCTAACCGTTCATTGTTTGCTGGTTTTTTTTTTTTTGGTTGGTTTTTATTTTTTTTTCTGGTTTGTCGACTATTTTGAAGGTTTGTTGGTTTTGTTGTTTTTTGTTGGCTGGTTTACTGATGTTGTTTGTGGTTTGTTGTTGTTGTTGTTCTTTGTTGGTTGGTTTTTTGATGTTTCTGGTTTACTGAGGAGTCCCCATGTTGTTGGCTGGTTTACTGATGTTGTTTGTGGTTTGTTGTTGTTGTTGTTCTTTGTTGGTTGGTTTTTTGATGTTTCTGGTTTACTGAGGAGTCCCCATGTTGTTGGCTGGTTTACTGATGTTGTTTGTGGTTCTGTGGAGTCCCTCTGGTTTGGTTGCGATGGTTTAGTTTGAGGAGTCCCCATGTTGTTGGCTGGTTTACTGATGTTGTTTGTGCTTTATTAAGATCCAAATGATGAAGGGACTCCATTGAATGTCACTTCATAGTAGAGTTTTGCTCCCAATTAATGTTGGTGAGGTACCTCTACTATGTAGTGTTGTATTCAACAATGTGAATTACTCTACTGATGGATTACTTGGCTGCCTTAACATTTTTCATTACATTAACATTTTTCATCATATACATAAACATTTGACTGCCTTACATTTTTCATCATCAAAATAAACAAAAGACACCTAACCATCTATTCATGCATATGTTCTTTTAGCTCAACAAACAAAGACAAAAACACATCTAACTAAATGGTTAAGTGGCAGTCAATGTTTCTTCGTGTGCCCTTGTTTCTTGTACCCCCTAATCTGCATCCACTTGAGTGTCCTCTGTAGCTATTTCATTATCTTCAACCTGACTAGCTGGCCTAAACATATTGTCTAGGTACGCCACAGTGTCCACAACTAAGTCCCTCATTATTGTTACTTGATTTGGTAGAATTCCCAAATGTTGTGTGCTGGTCTTATTCATATGAGGTATTTTGTAGTTGTTTCCACCTTGTACCGTGAGAATTTTGATCATGCATTTTTGTAATGTCACCCATATGAACTTGTTAACTTCTGGTTTGAATGTGTTATAACATTCAGTCACCTTTGCAACAAGATCATCTAAGTCCTTAAGGAAAGATTGATATTGCAATGATTGAATGGACCTGAACAAGCCTAGATCCAACACATTTAGATCAGGTGATTGTGGTGGTTGGAATACAAGTTCAATATTGAACCCGTGTGCATTAAGTGCTGACCTAAACACTTCATCTTGTGGGACTTGATGAGGCCTTGCATTGTCCCATTATATGACCACATTTTTGGGGAGGGATGGTGGCCATTATGTTTGAATACATGGGATGACCTTTGTTAGTAGCATCTCTCTAATAACATCTCTATTTACATTTTAGAGTGCCTTGGTGACCAAAGTTCCTGCTGCTCTGTTTTTGCTTGTTTTTTTGGCCATCTCTTTAACAGTAAATGGGAAAATCCCATACTTCCCATCATGAATGAGTCCCCCATTGCTGTCATACAATGGCTTCCCAATTACAGCCATAAACATAGCTTTTAACTTGAATCTTTTTGATTGTTGTGCCATGTATGGGTCTTTTTCATCTGGTAAGAGATACATTCTTCTCTTGTCAGGACTGAGATAGAACCATTTCTCATCTATGTGTATGACATTGTTCATACTAACAAAGGTGGGGTCCTCATTTGCTGTGCTTGGATTTATATGTGATAGCACCCATTTAAGTCTAGCAATCTTGTGTGATGCTGACAGTGCAGGCTTACTGCTACATGTATGGGTTCGTATCCTTCCCCTATTCTTGAGGTTGTGTAGAGTAACATGACCAATTTTCAACGCAGCCGCATACGATTTTTCTGTCTGCCTAAGATGGAGTGGAATTGACTGAAGTAGTGCATCTGATAAATTCAGTTGCTTACGACCTACCCTCCCAAACTTCTTACTCCTCACATCAATTGTATTGCCCATTGTCAACTGTTTTTTAATGTCAGCCCCTATTCTTGTGATTGTTGACTTGTGTACACCAAATTGTGTTGCTAATTTTGTCATGACTCCATTAGGTAACTTGCCATTTTGCATTTTCACAAGAATTGCATCTACAATCTCCCTTTTTTTTTTTGCAAAGTAAGATGTTTCCTACTACCATGATCAATCCCTCCCTCTCTGTTTTGTGTTGCTTCATTATGTTGTTGCATATTTTCGGTGACTGATTCATACGCTTGATCTTGATCATCATAGTAAAATGCAACCACTGCTTCCAGTGCTATTAATTGATCTACATCTAAAAAATCTTCTTCTTCCATGTGCCTTGTTTCTTGTTTCTGATGCAGTATGTTCAACCTAAGGGGCTGCTGGTTTTTTTTTGGGTGAAGAAGCTGCCCTATGTACAAATGAAGAAGGTTTTTTTTTGGGGTGAAGAAGATGCAGATGTTATGGATGAAGCTGCTGATTTTTTTTTTTTTGGTTAAGTGTGGGAATTAAATTTGTAAGATTTTGTGGTTTTTAAAAAACAATGTTAAGTTATGTATGGGTTGTTTTTATAAGTTTGTTAAACTTGTTTAATGGTGAATTTGGTATGAATTTCATAAAATTGGTGCCAATTTTAAAAAATTGTGAATTTTGAATTTTTGGTGGGAAAATTGGAGGGAAAAATGGTCCTTTTAATACCAAACCCTCCATTTTCTCTCTCCACCTTTTCCTTAATTACATATACCTACTTTCTCTAATTTCCCCATACAATCTTTTGCATTGGTAAATGTGCAACCCCCAAAAGTTGCACATAATAATAAACGAAGGTAGTATAAATATAAATTGTGATTGTTCATGGAAAATTGTGTTGTAGTGTTAAATTACTTTTAGTGTAGTTTGTGAAATTTTAATGTATTAGTGAATGAATTTTGAAGGAAAAAATGGTATTGTAAGAAATGAAGTATTTGGAATCATGAAAATTATTTTTAATATGTGGGCATGAGTTTATGATTTGGATGATATGGATTTAATAAGTAATATGAACATTGGAATTTGTATGTATTTTTAATAAAAATATGATAAATCCCGTAGGTTTTGAAAATGGTGAAAAAGGGTATTTTTGGAGCATTTTTGGCTTTAAAATTAGGTTAAAAATACTTATACTATTTTATAATGAATGAAAATGGGTACTCGGGGGTTTTGATGCCTTCCGGACGCAACGGTGAAGTCGGATTTCCAGTTTGACAGTTTTAAGGCGGGTTTTTGGACAAATTTCATATGCTATTTTTTTTTGGTGTTTAACATGTCTTAGTGATGTGGTGAATGATTCATGATATGTGTGTGCGTTCTATGTGTGATGGTAGTCGTATGTATGTGTTATGGTTTGTTTTGAGGAAGATGTGAATGTGTGCTTATTTCCCGAATACGTATGAACCTTGTAGGAAGCCGATTCTGTGACCGAGAATTGATTAGGACGTTTGTGAATTGTTTGCTTGGTCAAGGTACGTACACGCAGCAAAGTTTTGTAGTATATGCTATGTACCATGTGTTAATGGTAATAAAGGTAAAGTATGGGCGTATAGTACGAATAATGATACGCTTCCCGAATAAGTAATTTCGTTATGTTATTTTAATAAGCAGAGATAGTATGACCTCACTAACTTTAAAGTGGATATAGTATGACGTCAATTGGTGGAATGAATTAGTCGCGACATATGTAGCCTTATGAGCCACCGCGGGGGTATGCATACTTAACCATAGGCACCGAAGTAGGACGTGTATCTATGGTAGGGACTTGCTTAGGGGTTAGCTTCTCCTAATGTATTGTCTCACCTATAGAGGTTCAAGTTGAACCGGCATTATGGCTGGAAAAGGATACAGCAGTATGGCTGACTAACAGATGTATGAAATTGATTTAAATTTATTATTTTAAAATTTATTACACTTGATTAAATGATATGCGACTTCTTGCTGACATGTACTTTTAGTCTTAACGATCCTACAATGATGTTGTTTCCTTCCTGGGCAATGACTAGCAGTAAGTTAAATTGCAGGTAATGGGAGTGAGGTTTGTCCTTCGAGAAATAAACTGTTAGATTACAGAAGTCATGACATGAACTTTAATTTACGTATTATGGATATTTGGTTTTATGAGGCGTTTACGTTCTCAAGTTGTAATAAGTAGACTTATCTTTACAAACTTATCTGCTGCTAAGTTTCCTTTACGTCTAGTAGATCATAATAACCCTAATAGAACTCGATCCGCAAGTTTATTTGGTTTCAAAAATCCGTTTTAAACTATCTTTCTAATATTCTGGTTTGACTCGGACTGTATTAAGTTACTTCAAAATGATATTTTCATTTTTTAAAACGTTTCGAGTTTTTCCGGGATGTTACAAAATTACTAATAACGACCATCATTAAGGATTATAAAATGATATAAATAAGTGTAAATAATTGCACTTATCAGTTACATTGATATTAATTGTTAGTTTGGTTGTGAGGTATTGGATGGACTGTTAGCTATATTTGAGTTGGTTTTGTTGATTTTGGTGTAGGTTGTTTTTTTAGATTTTCTTGGTAGAAGATGAAGCTTAGAAAAATAGTTTTTGATCACTTTAACCTTTTAGCTCAAATACCGTGTGACAAAAACTCATTAGAATTTCTCCGTAAATCTAAAATTTTCATTTTAGTTCTTTACAATTAGGAAACCTTCTATTTATACAATTTGTGTTAAACCTAGGAGTAACTAATTTCCACAACTTACTCTTATACAGAAAAGACTTTATAACTACTTAATCCCTACACATAAATAATGAATGGGCGATAATAAAGAGATGATGGAATGTGGAAGAAATGACGTTACAATTGACAAGGTAGATGGAGCGATAAAAATATTGGGAAGTTTCACGTGGCAACCTTGAGGTTTGGATTTTCCACATGGTAACCATTTTTTTAAAAAAAAATCCACGTGATAACTTTGAGGTTACCCAATTAAACCTTCGTGACCTTTTTAACTACAAAAATGTTTGAAAACTGTCTATGGAGTAATAAAGATGCCATGATTTTGAGATTGAATACATCGAAACACTCCAAAGATCACATTTCCCCTAATTTCCGAATTCGTCCAAATTCCCAACTCCTAATTTTCCAATTTCTCAAAGTTTGACGACAAACTTTGAGCATTCAACTATTGGTGGAAGAATTTCAAAAGTTTTTAGGTCAATTTCGTTTGGTTTAGCGAGCAATAAAGATGAATTACATTTTCTTACTCTAATCCAAACCGCTTAATTGTTGCTTCCAAGCGAATTTGAAGAATGAATTCAAAAAAAATTCATTTCAGCTAAAAGAGTATAAAGAAGGAATTGCAATTTGATAGTAGAAGGAGAATTGAGAAAACTAGGGTTTGTATTTTGGAAAAAAAGTGATTTGGGGGAAAATGAAAAAAATAAGGTTTTGTGTTTTGGTGGGAAAATGGAAACAATAATAAAGAAACTTAAGGGTACAGTCGTACAACAAGCCATTATCATCATTATCATCATCATCATCATCATTCTATCCTGTGTATCCCGCTCATAGAAAACTATGGACAAGATTTGGGGAGAAAGGACGACGACAACTCATGCCCATAAAAAAGAGCACGGCCAACAGGGGTCCCCTGAGAGCCGGCCCAATAGCAGGAGCTCCATGAGCAGCTGCTCAGGGCCCCTGTATTTGGGAGGCCCATAATCAATAGTTAGTAAACGACTATTCCAATAACACAAATTCTCACTTGAGACCGTCTTTTGTAAAGACGGCTCTCAAAAGCCCAGTTCAATTCTAAATATATATTGTTACAACTCTAAATATAGATTTGGACTGGGCTTTTGAGAGTCGTCTTTACAAAAGACGGTCTCTCAAGAGAGCACCTGTTCCAATAATAATGAGGCCCAAATAATTACTTTCCTATCCCCCAATACAATATATAAACCAATTTTCTTTCTTCTAATTATTCAAATCCTTAATTAACATTACCATTACCATATCACAAAATCTCATAAGAGACGATCTATAGGATAGACCACAAAATTGGGCCAGCCCATTTCCCTTAACTGATTTTTTTATTATAATATCAATTATATTATGTTATAATCCTAAATGTAAGGTATTATAACCTCGAATATACTATTCTATAACTCCAAATATAAGTTAAGATAACCCCAAATAATTTATTATAACCCCAAATATATTATGTTATATTTTGGGCTGGGTTTCATGGATTCCGTCTATAGAATAGACCGTCTCCCATGAGACTTACTGTTACCATATTTAACTATTCACACTCTTTCCTTTCCTTCACCTTTAAACTCTCTCATAATCATAATTGATAATTTGTTTCTTTCTCCTCCATTTATATATCAACTTTAAAATTTTTTCACCAATGAGTTTAATTTTTAGAACGACATTTTACTAATTATTAAAACTTTTATACTAATTATTTGAGTGGAAGAAAAAGGTAAATAAAATCAGAATTGGAAAAGGTTGTGTTGTAGGATGACATTGAATTTTAAATCCAATTTCAAACGTTTTTATTTTCATAGATAATCTGTTTACATCACTATTGACAGCTGAAATAATTATTTATAATAGACCATACGTTATTAGGATGTTTTTCTTAAACTTTTCATGTTTCCTTTTAAATTGGTTAATACTTAATTCTTAAATTGGAATCTGTAATATTTGAAATAATTATTGATTAATATTATTTTTTGAATTAAAATAATTGCATAGGATATGCAATAGAGCTTTAAGGGCCCATTTTTTATTTTTGCTCAGGGCCCCTAAAATGTGGGAGACGGCCCTGCCCCTGGCTCGAGAAAGATTAAGAAAAGCCCTACGTCGTGGGAGATAAAAAAACGCAATAGATAAAATAAATACGTAAAAACAATTATAATAGAATATTGAAATTAACGAGAAAACGAGAAAACGCAAGAGAACAAGAACCCCTTAAGGTCCAACAAGCCAACAGTATATAATAGAATATTGAAATTAACGTTTCCAAACGTTTTCTAGTTAGAAGGTCACAAAGGTTTAATTGGGTAAATCTCAGGGTTACCGCGTGAATTTAAAAAAACTTTGGTTATCACATGAAAAACTCAATAACTTAGGGTTACCACGAGGAATTCTCTTTAGTATTTGATAAAATTTAGACATTATTTAGAAGGTGTTCTCTTCAACTTATTTTTTTGACTTATTACTTATTCTTATTGGAATCAGATCAGATCAGACCAGATCAGACCAGATCAGATCAGATCAGAACTATTCAGATCAGATCAGAAAGTTTCAGATCAGATCAGACCAGACCAGACCAGACCAGATCAGATCAGACCAGATCAGATCAGATCAGATCAGATCAGATCAAATCAGATCAGACCAGATCAGATCAAATCAAATCATACCATTATTATTATTATTATTATTATTATTATTATTATTATTATTATTATTATTATTATTATTATTATTATTATTATTATTATTATTATTATTATTATTTTTATTTGAATTTATTATTATTATTACTTATTACTTATTATTATAACTAATATTAATTAATTAATTACTTAATTAATAAAATAATTAATAAATAAATATATATATATATAAATAATAATTTTAATAATATAAATAATGTAATATATTATTATGTTAATTTATTTATTAATTAACAATATTTTTTAATTAATTAATTAATTAGATAATAATAATATAAATGACTATTTAATAATTATAACAATGTAAATGACATTATTATTAATTTATTTTTTAATTAATTAATTAAATAATATTAGTATTTATTAATTAAATTCTTAATTAGATACTAATAGTAATAGTAATAATAATAATAATAATAATAATAATAATAATAATAATAATAATAATAATAATAATAATAATAATAATAATAATAACAATAATAATAATAATAATAATAATAATATAAATAATAATAATAATAATAATAATAATAATAATAATAAAAACAATAATAATAATAATAATAATAATAATAATAATAACAAAAACAAAAATAATAATAATAATAATAATAATAATAATAATAATAATAATAATAATAATAATAACAATAATAATAATAATAATAATAATAATAATAATAATAATAATAATAATAATAATAATAATAATAATAATAATAAAATAATAAAGTAATAATAATAACAATGATGATAATAATATAAAAATAAAAATAATAAAAATAATAATAAGAATATTATAACAATAATAATAATAATAATAATAATTATCATAATAATAATAATAATAATAACTTTATGAAATCAAATCAGATCAGATCAGATCAGATCAGATCAGATCAGATCAGATCAGATCAAACCAGACCAGATCAGATCAGACCAGATCAGACCAGACCAGATCAGATTAGATCAGATCAGATCAGATCAGACCAGATCAAAAGATTCAGATCAGATCAGATCAGATCAGATCAGATCAGACCTTAGTAAATTCAGACCTTATCCAATCAGATCAGACGAAGAGAACAGGCCCTTACTCAATAAACAATTTTCTATTTATATTCTTTTTAATATAAAATAATACTCCCTCCAATTCACTTGTGTTGTCCCATTTGGGATTGGCACGCATATTAAGGAATTGGAGGGACCCATTGAATAGTGTTCCCATGTGATAGATTGGATAGTTTTAATTACTTTGATTAATTCACTAATTGTTCCCTCCAATTTAGAGATTTTTGAACTTGGAGGGAAAATGCTTTAGTTTTAGTTTTACATAATTTAAAATACATAATTTCATAAATAGAATTACATAAAATTACATAATTAAACTACTTAATTAAAAATTACATAGACGAATAATTAAAATTACATAGACGAATAATTAAAATTACATTTTATAGTGGGGGTTTTTTCATAAACTTCCACTTCCTTCTCGATCTCTTCAACACATTATTGACGGCTTCAAATAACGAACACTTTTGTCGGGCCATGTGAATACGGATATCTTTACGTTCATTAACTTCAGAAAAGAGGTCGTACAAAACGAAAATACATTTAGTGTACACGTTAGTCACTTGTTAAAAATAATGCGCCCAAAAACGAAAGTAATTAATGCCATTTAGATGTTTAAAAACCCTTCCAAAAAATTAAAGTCAGCACTAAACAGCATAATCATCACCAAACTTGCAGTGGCAGAAAAATGAAAACCCAAAGCAACACCTTAAATTACATTGGCAAACAAATGAAACACAAAGCAACACCAAATTCTACAGTGGCGCCAAATATCAAAATCCACCAAATTTCATCACAACCAATTCATCACAAATTTTAGGCGGCAAATATTTAAGACCAACAATCATCACCAAAATTTAAGACAAGTATAGGCTATTTATTGCAAACCAATTCATTTATTGCAAACATTAAATAACCATGGGTAAGACAAAAGAATTAGATGAGTATACAAGAAAGGAAATCATGCATCATTTATTGATTGGAGTAAACAAAAAAGGGAAGCCAAAGCATGGATTAATGGGGGGAACTAGCGAAAAAATACAATATTCATTGGAAGACCATCAGTAGAATATGGGCTACAGTTACAAGTCAGCAAAAAGAGGGCTCCACCTTGGATCCAACAAGCAAAAAGTTTGGCAGAAAGACAAAGCGTCTTATACCTTTTGATGAAGACAAATTCAAGGCTTTAGAAAAGACAAAAAAAACCAGTCAACTAGCAGTGGCAAATGCAATGGGTGTTAGCCAAACAACTGTTTGGAGATGGAAGAGAAAGAAACACATACGCAAGCATACAAATGCAATCAAGCCTTTACTAACCGACACAAACAAGTTTGACAGGTTATTCTTTTGCATATGTAGTTGCATTTATGATCATGTAAGTGATGCTTTCAAATTCTCATACATGTCAAACATTGTTCACATAGATGAAAAATTGTTCAACCTCACTAGAACACAACAAACGTACTATCTTACCCCGGGAGAAGTAGAGCCACATAGAGAAATACAGTCAAAGAGATTCATTCCAAAAGTTATGTTCATGTGTGCAGTTGCTAAACCAATTTATTCTACAGAGGGTGAGGTAATTTTCGATGGAAAGATAGGTATATTTCCATTTGTTGATCAAGTGCCAGCACAAAGAACATCAAAAAACAGGAAGAAAGGTGAATTAGAAACAAAGCCCATTCAAAACATACAACTACACACAATTGGTTGGGGCAGTCACTAGTGCATTTGAGGCTTTGGAAGACAAAACATTAAAGTATGTCTGGATAACATTACAAGCTTGTAAGCGTGAAGTACTGAAGCACCATGGTGGTATTGACTACCATATTCCACATATGCAAAAGAATAGACTTGCTAAGGAAGGGTTATTACCAGAATATTTAACTGTGCAGAAAGAATTAATGTATGATTCACTGCGTCAAATGGATGCAAGTCATTTACAGGTAGCTCTACAGTATTTAGGAATAGAGGACCAGCCAACATTCCACCAAACAACACTAACAATAGAAGAACCAACAGCAACAGAAGTCCCAGCAATTACCCAGGAAGGACAGAGCCAGCAACAACAACAACCAAAAGAAGAACCAACAGCAACAGAAGAAACAAAAATTACTCAGTTAGGACAGATCCAGCAACAACAACAACCAAAAGAAGAACCAACAGCAAAAACATCAACAAAGAATAGCAACAGCAACTTACACAGATCAAGCAACAACAACTTAAACAGATCAAGCAACAACAACATCAAACAAGAGCATGAATGACAAACAAATGCAAAAACAACAGCATATAGAGCATCAATGCACTACAAGAAAAATAGTTTTGGGCGTCAAAATAGTTAACTTAGGGCGTCACTCAAACATAAGCGAAGCCCAAAGGTAGGTTGAGGCGACAAATTCAAATTATGTCGGCCAAAATATAATTATGGGCCACGCGCTTGAAATATTGTCGCCCAAAATACTGTTTTAGGCGACGCATATTTGTCAATGTCGCCCAAAACCATACCTAAAAATCGAAAATTTCGGTCCCTCCTAAATACCAAAATCCCAAATTGAAAAATCCCGCCTCCCTGTATGTATCCTGTCATTCACCTAAAGAAAAACCCTTCACTTTTTTCCTCGACCCTAAAACCAAAAAGAAATCAGAATTTTTTTCATTTTCACCGCCATTCACCATCTCTAAATGTGAGAGCTCCATCTCCATGGTCATTCTTGCTGCTTCACCTATTCCATCTCCATTCTCAAGGTTTGTTCCATTTTCATGGTTTCTTTGAATTTTATTTATCTTTAAGTTTTCATGGCTACTCCTCTTCTCATCCATGGTTAATGTTGGTTTTTGTTTATTTGGTTTTTATTTTGTTTACTTAGGGCTCAAAAATTCAACAAATCCGGAGCTTAAAATTGGGTTAATGAAATGGAGCTTTCATCCTCACTTTCTGAGTAAACTAAAAACCTAAAACCCTAAGGCAAAGTACTTGAATTTTCTTATGTTAAAAAAAGTACTTGAATTTTGAGTATTTTCAATTCCAGTTGATTTTCTTCTCAATTGTTTTTAATTTATGCTTTAATCTCTCTAATTTTGCAGAAATCCTTGACTTTGGTAAATTACGGATTCGTGTGGTTTTTTCAATTTTACTAAGCAATTTCAGGTAGTAGTTCTCTCGCATTTACATTGCGCTGATTAGCTTCAGTTCTATTCATCGTTTAATGTTCTATTCGATTCATGTAATTGTACATATTTTAAAGATGGGAACTGTATTATGCTTGAATTTTGAGTATTTTCAATTTTAGTTGATGCATGTTGAATGAATCATTGTAATTTGTTGTGCTGTGCAATTTTATGAAACCATGGCTGATTGTATTGTACTCCGAGTTTGATGAATATTTAGTTGTTATTTCATCGAGTTACAGTGTTTGGGAAAATATGTGGTGATTAATCTAATATCTATTTAGTTTTGGAACGGCATTGATTACTTGTTATCATGAATTTGTTTTGGTACTTCTATCAAGTATCCATAACAAATTTCATTTACTTTAACATTTTTTTTCATTATTCCAATTAAAATGAACAAATAAGGGAGGTGTTTTGTTTGCTGGTTTGTTGAGTTCTATGATACTTCCTTTCCCTTTGGTGCATACCTAATGCCTACTGTTTTGAAGCTTTCGTGCTGGTTTATACTTGGTGTTCTACTGCTGTGGTCCTATGCTTTCTCATTGATGTGCTGGTTTATGTGATGCTGGGATAGCTTATTGTGGTTGCTGTTGGTTGTTATTGCTTTTGAGGCCAATGTGTCTGGTGATCCAAGGCTACTGATGTGCTGTTGGTCTAATGCTCCCTGCCATCCGTTTTGTGGCTACTATGCTGGTTATTGTTGCTGATAAGTGCTTATGGCTGCTGAGTTGGTTGTTATGAAGTCAGTTGCTGCTTATCCTACTGATTATGTTTGCGGATTTCTATGAGTGTGCTGCTGGGTCCTGTTATGTCACTAGCTGTTCATGCTTATTGCGTCTGCTGCTTAATGATGTCTACTACTTATGATGCTGAGTTGTGGGTAGTGTTTGATGCTGGTAGTTACTGTTTTACTGTTGTTTATTAGTGCACAAGTATAGTGGGCTGAATTTGATGCTAAGCTGGCAATTTTGTTGCTGCTATGTGGATGTCTGGGCTGCTGATGCTTAGAATAGAGCTGTTGTTTGTTTCTCCCTTGTTGTTGTACTGTGTGCAAAATGGTGCTGTTTGTTGATATTGCACAAGGCTGCTGCTCCCATGCTGCTGTCTGCTGAGTTTGACTGAATTAAGCATTTGGAGGGGACTGTTGCTGGCTGCCTACTGTGCTATGCTGAGCTGCTGCTGATACACATGTTACTGGTGCTGGATGGCGTATTCTTGGATCTGTGCTATTTGATTTACTTAGTCTGACTGCTGTGGTCCTGTCCTGCTTCTGCACACAACAAGGTTGCTGCACGATCATGCTGGACTATGCTGTTATTGTCTTTGTTTTGTGATGCTGAACTGCTGATCTACCCACCCTGGATCTGCTGTTTGTTAGTGGTCTTGAGATGATGCTGCTGCTTGTTGCTGATGATTTGTGAGTTGCTGCATCCTGGATGTTGCTGCCTATTGGAATTAGGCTAGGCTTTTACTATTTCCTCAATTGCTAGTATTTTGTTGCTTGAGGATTTATTTTATTTACTCACTGTATATATTGTTATTATTATTATTATTATTATTATTATTATTAATATTATTAATATTATTATTATTATTATTATTATTATTATTATTATTATTATTATTATTATTGTGCAATTAATAATTATGGGCTTTATGACAACAAGTACACAAATTACACTTTGGGCAATAACTCAAGATCTAATATGGGTAATATTGTAAATTGATATATGTACAATGTTAATTATGGGCTACACATATACTTGTGTCGCCCAAAACATATAACTATGTGCTACACATACACTTGTGTCGCCCAAAACATATAACTATGGGCCACACTCATATTATGTCGCCCAACATCCAAACGTGGGCTACATTAAAATGTGTCGCCCAAAGTTAATAACCATGGGCCACGTGAATACATGCGTCGCCCAAACTCAAGCACGGGCGTCAGTAATAACTGAATGTCGCCCTAATATGTGCGGCGGTGATAGGGCGACACTTATCGTGTCACTTTTGAGATTTGTCGCCCTAACTTTGGGCGTCATATTTTTGTGCATGGGCGACATAATGAGATGTCGCCCAAAACGCTTTTTCTTGTAGTGATGGTTAAACTTATACTTTTGGGAAATGTTTAGGGTTAAACATCATGTAAACTTAATCAAGCTGTTTATGACTAAACATTTAATGGAAGGTTTTTAGGGTTTAAAATGACAAAAACATTTTATTTTTAGGCGCAGATCTCAGAAAACAATTTGTTTTCATCCTTGACCTCCATAAACATACTCTTTGCCTCCTAAAATCTTAAAGATTGGTGGCACTGTGAGTATGTATATGGATTTTTATAAGTGACAAAAAGCCCTCTTTTTCTAAAATCATTGAGCTTTTAACAGGTACACAAACATGCATAATCAGGACCAAAATAATAACGAAAATGAACATCATTAGTCAGAAGAAGAGATAACCGTATCACATACGAGAGAAAGGGCCCTTAACATCATAAACAGTATCATTATTCTTAATATCATAGTCTTCTGAATCAGATGAAGGAAAAAGGTCAGAAATATCAGGTACATCCAGCCCCAAATCGAACATAGCCGCAATTTCTTCATCATCAGAGTCCATGGTTCTTCCCCAATTTGGAGAAGTTTCAACAGAGGAATGTGGTGAGGAAATATACGAGTCCTCATCATCAGATTCCTCAAACAACCTTTGCATTGCATGCTTAGAGAGAGAAGAGTTTGGCGATTCCATACCCAAAATTTTAATCGCAGAAAAATTCGAAGAACAATGGTTTTAGAGCAATCAAAACTTAGATCTAGGGTTTCAGGAGAAGATATGAAGAGAATAACATTTACTGTTTCAGAAGGGGATGAGAGATGGGACAACACAAGTAAATCAGAGGGAGGAAGAAGATGAACAGTGGCGAAGAACAGCTAGGGTTTGCTCGAAGGTTTGAGAGCACTCATGGGTTAGGGTAATCAGATGGGAGGGAGGAGTAAATAAAGGGAGGGAATCATTAATGAGATAATTAGATTTAGGTTGTTTTGTGTTTTAACTTAATGGCATTTTGGTAATTGTTAAATGAGATAAGGATAGAATGGTCCAAAAAAAATGTACCAAAATGGAAATGGGACAATTGATGTGAGTTGTCCCAATAAGGAAATGGGACAACACAAGTGAATTGGAGGGAGTATATAAAAACTGTTTTAAACTTATTTATAACATATATAAACAATAAATGATAAATAAGCCACTCCGTTTAAAACAAATATTTTTTTTTAGTAAAATTTTTGAATTAATTTTAATTAAGAACTAGTAAAAATAAAAATAGGAAAATTTACTTTTAAAAATCCGACCTTTTGCTTGTTCTGTTTTAAAAATCCCACCTTTTGATTATTTTTTAAAACTCCGACCTTTTACCCCCGTTTTCTTTTAAAGATCCAAATGACCGGCTACCTGGTAAAAGGTTATATTTAATTTTTCTTTTTTGTTTAACATATTTTACAATTTAAGAATTAAAAAAAGAAATAGCCTCACCTCCCTTCTATGCTTTCCACTCAGGGAACTCAACCACTGCCCCCCCCCCCCCCCCCCCCCCTTCGCTTGAAATCACCACCATCTCACCTTAAACCACCAGCATCTCTCATAAAATGTCTCCTTCTATATTTTTATAATTTCATCCTTTTCTTCAATAATGAATATCCAAGATGTTGATGGGTCTTATGAGTATACAATTTGTTAGAGCAAATGCTCTACTAATGAAGATTGTAATTACAAAGAATGAAAAACATTGCAAAAATGTAAAGAAACAATTAAACACACCAAGAATTGGAAGGTGGAAAATCCTAATATCAAATTGATATTAGACTACAAAACCACCCAATGCATGAAGACAATTGTATTGATTAGTTCTTGACACACTAATCAATTCTAACAATAGAGATGAAAAAACTTTAGAGATTACAAGAGTAAATTGAAAAACCCTCAATTCACTCAAGAACCCTAATTTTGTGGCTCTCTCTATCTAGATAAATCTCACAAACAAGAGGATTACAAGTATTTAATGTGTTTCACTCTTGATTACCAAGTAATAAAAATTAATTGTATAAATCATGGAGTAAATGGGTATTTGTAAGACTAATAGAAGGACAACAAGTAAATAATCCTGTGCAAAACAAAAGCCACGAACCACTAACTGTACAAGCTGAATTTTTGCTCGACTAGTGGAGCCAAATTCCTCTAGTCGAGCAACCATCAGCTTGGGTTGAGCCACATGTCGAATCTCATTAGTTTCCTTTGCAACAACTTTTGACTTTGTACCAAATACAAGTTTCAGTAAAATGAAAAGACTTTGGGATAAGTCCAGAGTATCAGGAATTTTTCAATTTGTAGCTGCGGAATTTTGAGCAAGTGTACTAATGAGATAAATACAGAGTATCAGGAAATTTCTTGAAGAGACTATTTGATTTTGAAGTAGAAGGACACCATTGTTAGAGAACAAGAAATGGGGGTTTCAGGGCGGGATAGATTGGGATGAAAAGAATAATAAAGGACACGTAGCTTTATTTTTCCAAAAAAAAAAAACTGGCTACTCTAGGTAAAGAAAATCGGTTAGTAATTTAAAAGAAAACGGAGGTAAAAGGTCGGATTTTTAAAAAATAATCGAAATGTAGGATTTTTAAAAAAGAACAAACAAAATATCGGATTTTTAAAAGTAAATTTTCATAAAAATAATATGAATGTGAATTTTTCCAAAATTATTTAATTGAAAGGGATAAGCATCTCTAGTCTACGTGCAAATTTTATAAACCCTACTCTACTGCTGCTTATTTCGTCACCTTCAAATTTCTAAAACCCTAATTTTCCTCAACCTGCAAATTTCCTTTCTCTGCAATGGGGAAAGTTAAGGGAAAGCATAGATTAGACAAATTTTACCACCTTGCTAAAGAACAAGGTTACAGATCTCGAGCTGCTTACAAATTAACTCAATTAGACGCCAAATACTCTGTCCTGCATTCATCTCGTTCAATCCTCGATCTCTGCGCCGCACCCGGTGGTTGGATGCAAGTTGCCGTCAATAAGGCTCCTGTTGGTTCCCTTGTTGTCGGCATTGATCTCTTCCCAATTCGCCCAATCCGTGGTTGCATTTCGGTTCAGGAAGATATTACTAAACCTAAATGTCGAACAACTATTAAAAAACTCCTTTCTGAAAATGGTTTCAAAGCATTTGATCTTGTTTTGCATGATGGGTCTCCTAATGTTGGTGGTGCTTGGGCTCAGGAAGCTACTAGTCAGAATGCTTTGGTTATTGATTCCGTTAAACTCGCTACTGAATTCTTGGCTCCTAAGGGCACTTTTCTCACTAAGGTTTTCTTTTTTCTTTACAGTATTTCCTTTATTATTTCATTGAAATGGATCTCAAATATTAGTTTACATTTGTTTATGTATTGTTTTTAGGCCCTAAACTTTCAATTGAAAATGTAAAGTAAACCTGCTCTTACAAATTATTGTGTATTTTTGCCTTAGGGCGTAGTTGTTTTGTGAATATAGCTGGATTTTTGCTGGATGAGTTAACTAAAATATCAATCTTTGATGTATCAGGTCTTCAGGTCACAGGATTATAATGCCGTACTTTACTGTCTTAGACAGGTGCTGTTTGCAGTTCTTTTAATCATCTTCTTGCTTGGTATACTCGATTTGATTACTGTTTCAGTTATTATCTTTCTCAATTGGGTTACCGTTTTTTGCAGTTATTTGAGAAGGTGGAAGTAACTAAACCTGTTGCCAGTCGATCGACATCTGCCGAAATTTATGTCATTGGTTTTAGGTATAAGGCCCCAGCAAAGATCGACCCTCGCCTTCTGGATATCAAGCATCTGTTTCAGGGTGCTGTTGATCCACCTAAGGTATATCTTGATCAAGACATAATATGAAAACCACTTCTAATTTTCTTTTCTTGTAGTCAACACTGTTAGAATCTGAGGCTCTACTTTGAATTTGATAGGAACTTTGAATACTAGAACAGTAAGATTTTAGGAACATGCATAAACAAGATTTTAAAGCCATTTATAAGTTGAAGTGCTAATTATTTTCATACCTAGTTGTTTAGCATCAAATAGGTGATAATTGGCAATACATTTGTTGGAAGCTTAGCTCGCCTTATTACACTTGTTTAAACTTTTGGATTATTTGCTAGTGTAGGCTGAAGTCTAGAATTGCATATTAGAATCATAAAGTCATATTAATCTTTCTTCGAAGTATAATTTGACAACCATACTTGTAGTTCACCTAACTTTGTGTTTGATTCAGATTCTTTTCTTGCTAATGTAGGTGCATAATGTTATCGATGGCAAGCGAAAGAAAAACCGTGAGGGGTGAGTTTCTTAGTTTTTTTTTTTTAATAATTTAAAGATCTTTTTGATAATATTTAACTACCTTGAACACATACAACCCCTGTGTTGTCCCAAATTCAAGCATTTATGGTTGGAGCTTGCCTCACACCCATGAGGTTTGCCAAAAGAGAAGCTAGTACCAACACAGCTAGACTTCAATGGCAATTTACAATATTCCAACCCTCTCTAACTTTGACTGTGCGCATGCTTTTGTTCTTTTCTTCCTCTGTATATTTCAGTGATTACGGAGAGTCTTGCTCTGAACTTCTGTTTTATAAATAAAATACTTGTGTTACGATTGTAATCTCTTGGAAAACCCAATCATGTGCCACTGTTCGGTTTTGACTATCTGGATATGCTAGTGATTCCTTCCATGCTCAGCTTTCAACTTGTAAAAACCTATGTTTCTGTTAACATTTTTTTGTCTTTCCTGCAATCCTCTGTAAATAAATTTGCTCCATCTATGATATCAACATTTCCTCTATAATCTCCTCGAATCACTCGGCAGTTAGTGTAGCCTACCTTAGTTCAAGAATGCAATGTAAATATTTTGTCCCTTTTCTTTGAATATTAACTCAATAATTCTTGTAGACAAGTATTTGACTTGTAGGGATGGTGGTGCACATTTTCTGTAAGAAAATGCCAATTTACTCATCTTATTTTAGGTAGTTATTTGATAGGTTGTTTGTGGTTGTTGATATAACTTGTACTCTCAGGTATGATGAAGGACAAACCTTAGTGAGAGACATTTGTCCTGCTGCCAAATTTGTGTGGTCGTCTGAGCCACCTGACGAGTTTCTTTGCAAAGTAACCTCCCTTAGCTTTGATGATTCAGACAGTTTGCCTTTGAAGGATCACCCTTTAACTACTAATGAGGTATGTTGTGCATGAGATTTTATTTCACATTCGTTCTACTGCAGTTCACCGACTTCCATGAGATCTATGTTTTTTCAGATCATAATTCTATGTGAAGACTTGCGTGTACTGGGAAAGCAAGACTTCAAGCAGCTTTTGAAGTAAGCAGACTCTTTTTAATCCATTTTCTGCACCTTCATTTTGTATGTTTTTACTTGCTAGGGTTTTTCTTGTGGAAATGTGTGATTTATCCAGGCTTGTTTGTTCATTGAAGCTCACTAGTTTTTGTTTTTGTGAGTTTATAATAGAACTTGTTTTGTGAGGTACACAGTAGTTTGAGTTATGTGATTGTGCCCCTTCTAACAACATGCTCTCAACTTTAAAGATATAAGTTGTACCATACTACTAGATGTGCCTTGTCTCGATCTGGGGCTAGACCTACAAAAATAACAATCTTAAATGGGCTAGTGTAATCAAGCCCGGCCTGACCAGTCCATTTTCACTAACACACTATGTGTTTAGTACCAAAAAAGCAAAGGAAACCCATAACGGTAGCATCAAGTCTAACAAAGAAGATACTCCCTGCGTTCCTTAAAGAAGTTCTCACTTTCCATTTTGGGGTGTTTCAATTGTTCCCATAAGGAATCTTTCCATTTATATCACAAATTTTGGACAAAAATAACCTCAACCATCCTAATTTTAATATTTTAATATTGATTATGGGCCCACATATCTTCCACTAATTCCATTTTAACATTTTTATATTCCTTTTGGTCCCCACATGTTCCCCACTAACTTCATAAAAACATTTTTTATTAGTTATGGTCCCCATATTTTTTTCCACTAACTTTTTTTAAATACTTTTTTAATATTTGTGGTCCCCACTTTTCCTCCATCAAATTTATTATTCAATAAGATAATATCTCTACTATCTAAAAGATTCCACTTTTCTTAATTCCCGTGAACATTCCCTATGGGAACATCAATAGGGAACGGATGGAGTATCTAACTAACGTAGGTTTTGTTATAAAATTCAGCACCTCTTCAAAATCATTATTACAATAATAATAGAAAATTCTAGTTACTGATATAAAAAACATCAACAAAACTCATTCACCACTTCTCGTTCAAGTTTGTTTTCTTCTTTGACCTATGTTTTCTTGTACAGTCAATTTATTACTTACAGTAACATTAGCCTTCAAATTTGTTATGCGCCTTCAAATTGAGCCTAACACAAATTAATGATTCTTGCTGTTAAGAACCTAAAATTTTGAGTATTTCATTTATATAAACATTAAAAATCGAGTGACCAAGAAGTGAAAATAATGAAAATGAGAGTAAATTAGGGATTTTACCTTTTTTTTTTTCAATTTTAAGGATCTTATCTAGAAAAAACTGAAAGTTGTTCGAGAAAAACCTTAAAGAAGATTCTTTGCTTGGTAAACATTTCTAGTAGCAATGTACAAACAATGTTCAAAGCTTTGAAGCATTTTTCTCAAGGTTCTTACTTCTTAGAATACTAGAGCTAGATATAGAGTGTATTGATCAAATTTAGAATCATATGTTTGTTAATAAAAAGGAGAGAACAAAATGCTCCAGATATTCCATAGAGTAATTGAGCCCTTATACATACTGTCATACCTACACAACGTAACAAGCCTCTCAAGGTGTATCAAAGGCGTAAAATTAAGGGGAATGAATGATGAGTTGGCATGTAATTAACAGAATTCTGTTATTAGGGGGGAATAGGTGTATTATTCTAGAAGGAATCTTATAACTAATCCTTATGGGCAGCAGGTTGTTAGGCCTTAATAGCTCTATAAATACACTTATGTAATAATGGATTGTATGCATGAAATACTAATACACTCTCCTCCTTCTCTAATTCTTCTCTACTGTATTTTGTCCCTCCCTCTCTTCTCTTCTTTCCCTATATTCTGTTCTTCTCTTATCCCTAACCTCTTTTCTTTTCTGTTTCTCATCTATTTCTGTGAGTGCAGGGCTCGATTCCTGACAAACTGGTATCAGAGCACTCTCTCTTTTCCTCATTATGGGCAATCCCACGAACCAACAAAGGATCGAACAACTCGAGCATGAGCTTGACAACATTACCCAGCAATTCACTTCTCAGTTGCACTCTGAAATCTCGCAACTAGAGGAGAGAATGACGTTAAATCAAGCGGTGGTTGAAACGAAATATGGAGACCTGGAGAAGTCGATCACTGCCATAGCTGAAGGGCAGGCTAAAATGCAGGAAACTCTTCACCTTATTTTTGGCTAGTAATTCAAGGCCACAACCCATGACCAGTATTTTGGGAACCCCTCAGAATGTGGTACGTCGTAGCCCGGGCTTGGTGATTAACAATCAAAATCGCCAAAGCTCAATTCAGCAAGACAATCATGAGAATTTTATTGATGAAAATCTGGGTTTTACGGCATTCCAAATGAATCAGGGCAACAATCAGGTACAAAACCGTAGGGTGGAGATACCCGTGTTCACCGGCGAGAAACCAGATTGGTGGATACTTAAAGCTGAGAGGTATTTTACTTACTATAACGTGCCGGAGGAAGAAAGAATGGTAGCAGCAGTTTTGAGCATGGATGGTGATGCTCTAGCTTGGTATCACTGGGAAGATCAGCAAGATCCGATCACTAAGTGGGTCGATTTGAAGGCCCTTGTTCTGAGTCGCTTCCGACCAGCCCATCATGGAGGATTAGTAGAGCAGTGGCTGGCGGTCAGGCAGACCGGTACCGTAGCAGAGTATTGTCGGGAGTTTGTTGAAAGAGCTTCACCCATAGGTAAAATACCTAGACATTTTGCTTTAGGGGCTTTTTTAAATGGGCTCCAGGAAGAAATCCAGTGTGAATTAAGATTAATGGACCCCACAACCCTTAAATTAGCCATGGAATGGGCTGTGAAAATTGAGGAAAAAGATGCCGTCAAAATCAGGTGCATGAGACAAAAATGGCCCTTCCGCTCAAATTACCAAAATACCCCTCCACTTCAAACTTCTAGAAATACCCACTACATAACTTACCCACAAAATAAACCCACCCCTCATACCCCACGAAACCCACAAAACAACCCACCCTCTTACCCAGAAGAAAGAAAACGTTCCATTCGTTTGAGTGATGGCGAATTGAAGGAAAAACGCTCGAAGGGATTGTGTTTTAAATGTGATGAGAAGTGGTCTCTTTCCCATGTGTGCCGCAACCGTGAATTACGCCTGATTTTAGTGGAGGATGGCGGTTCTGCTACGAGTGATGTAGAAGATATGGAGGAACTCAGTAATGATATGGTGACAGAAGATCCTCTTCAAGGGATCTCACTCCAATCCTTGATCGGGTTCACTAACCCTAAAACCATGAAGCTTCAAGGAACTATCCGAGGTAACACCGTTCTGATTCTTATTGACTCGGGGGCAACGAGCAATTTTATTTCCACGTCGGTAGCTCGTAATTTGGGGCTTCCTTGTACTGCATGTAAACCTTTTGGGGTCACTCTGGGCATTGGCACTAAGGTTTATGGCGAAGGCATATGTCGAAAAGTCAGTTTATCATTACAAGGTATGGAGATTATTGAAGATTTTTTTTCCTTAGAGTTGGGGAGTTTGGATGTTATATTGAGGGTTCAATGGCTCGAAAAATTGGGGACTATGACCATTAATTGGAAGACTCAGGAGATGCGGTTTCGCCTCGGGGCCACGTCCTATGTTCTCCGTGGTGATCCGACTTTGCGTTGTTCCCAAATTTCGGTGAAGTCCATGTTTAAAATGTTGTCTCAGGAAGGCCAGGGGCTACTTATTGATTCGATGGGTTTGTGTAGTTTGGATGAATTCACACCTCCCGATGTACCCACTTTCCTCCTCTCTACCCTAAACCAGTACTCATCCTTATTCCAACCTCCTTCAAACCTTCCACCTCACCGCACCCATGACCACTCTATTATCCTCAAAGACGGCACCAACCCCATTAGTGTGCGTCCTTTCCGATACCCGCACGTTCAAAAGGCTGAGATTGAACGTCTAGTCCATGACATGCTCCAGGCCGGTATCATCCGACCCTCCACTAGCCCTTTCTCTAGTCCCATCCTCCTCGTCAAGAAAAAAGATGGGTCCTGGCGCTTTTGCGTCGACTACCGTGCCCTTAACAAAGCCACTGTCCCTAACAAATACCCTATCCCTGTCATTGATGAATTATTAGATGAATTGGGTGGCGCTTCGGTCTTCACTAAATTGGACCTTCGCTCCGGCTACCATCAAATTCGGATGAAACCCGAGGATATTTCCAAAACAGCATTTCGCACACATGATGGCCATTTTGAGTTCGTGGTTATGCCGTTTGGCCTTATGAATGCTCCGGCAACTTTTCAATCTTTAATGAATGAGGTATTTCGGCCCTATCTTCGAAAATTTGTTCTAGTCTTTTTTGATGATATTCTTATTTATAGTAAGACTGAGCATGACCATGTCCATCATGTTACTACTGTTCTTGAGACACTTACGGCCCACTCTCTTGTCCTCAATGGAAAGAAGTGTCATTTTGGGGTATCACAGGTTGCTTATTTGGGTCATATTATATCTTGTCATGGCGTTTCGGTGGACCAAGAAAAAATTCAGGCTGTTTCGGGTTGGCTTACTCCCAAAAATATCAGTGAATTACGTGGGTTTTTAGGGCTCACTGGGTATTACAGGCGTTTTGTTCGGAGTTATGCTCAAATTGCCCAACCTCTTACTGATTTACTTAAAAAAGATGCATTTCAATGGTCTCCTGCAGCCGAGGCTGCCTTTTCAGCCCTCAAAACAGCCCTCACCACTGTCCCTGTACTTGCCCTACCCAATTACACACTTCCTTTTGTCATTGAGTCCGATGCTTCCGGTTCGGGTTTAGGCGCTGTCCTTATCCAAGATGCTCATCCTATTGCTTTTTTCAGTCGCTTGTTGGGTCCTCGCGCTCAACGGAAATCAATTTATGAGCGTGAACTTATGGCTATTGTGTTTGCCATCCTTCGTTGGAAGCACTACTTAATGGGGAATCGGTTCTTGGTTAAAACGGACCAAAGCAGTTTGAAGTTCATTCTTGAACAAAGGGAAGTTGGAGCTGAATATCAAAAGTGGTTACTGAAAATCATGGCCTATGATTTTGCCATTGTGTACAATCCAGGTTCTTCCAACAAAGTTGCGGATGCCCTCTCTCGTCGTTCTCATGAGCTGGCCCAATGTACGATTTATAGCTCCGCTACCATTGATTGGGATATCCTTCGCAAAGAGGTTTCTAAAGACTCTACTCTGGCTCGTATTAAAACAGCCCTTTTACAGGGCGATGAAGCTCCCATGGGTTTTTCCCTCTTTCATGATGATTTGTTCTATAAGGGCCGTTTTGTTCTTGCCAAGTCCTCTCCATTCATTCGCACACTGTTACATGAGTATCATGATACACCTTTAGGTGGTCACGCCGGTGAAGTTAAGACTTATCAACGACTTGCTTCCGAATGGTATTGGGAGGGTATGCGCCGGATCGTCACTCAATATGTGCAACAATGCCGTACTTGCCAACAACAAAAGGCTTCGTATCAATCCCCTGCGGGCCTTCTTCAACCACTCCCATTAGCCACTAGGAGTGTTCACCGGTCCAAACCCGGACCGGACCGGACCGGAACCGGTTCGACCGGAAGACCGGAATCCCAAAAAATTAAGACCGGAGACCGGACCGGTTCCATCCGGTCCGGTCCCGGTCTAACCCGGAATTCTTCCGGTCCGGTCCGGGTTTGGACCGGTTAGACCGGAAATATTTTTTTTAACAAAAAATAAATTGAAAAATAAAATATTTTAAATTAATTTAGCAAATTAATTATTATAAAATTAACATATTTGAATTAAAAAATTATTTTGTGTTGAAAAAAAAATATTTTAAGTCCTTTAAAATAATATATACATAATAATTGTAAATATTACTCCTCTTCCAAATAACTTTTATGACATCCGGTCTCATCCGGTCCAACCCGGATTTTTCCCGGTCTAGACCGGACCGGACCGGAAACCCGGAATTGAAAAAAAGTAAGACCCGGAGACCGGACCGGATGCACCCGGTCCGGTCCGGTTCCGGTCCGGTCTTAGCCGGTTCCGGTCCGGACCGCCGGTCCGGTCTTATTTTGCACACCCCTATTAGCCACTAGTGTTTGGGAACACATCTCAATGGATTTTGTCGAGGGTCTCCCTAAGTCTCATGGCCTTGACACTGTCCTTGTGGTCGTGGATCGCTTTACAAAATATGCTCACTTCGTGGGGCTCACTCATCCGTTTACAGCCGCCTCTGTGGCAGCCTTGTTCATTAAAGAAGTTGTTCGTTTGCACGGATTCCCTTCCTCTATTGTGACTGATCGTGATCGTGTCTTTTTGAGCAATTTCTGGCGTGAGCTATTTCGTCTCCAAGGTACCAAACTCCTTCGAAGTACCGCTTTTCACCCTCAGACCGATGGTCAGACGGAGATTGTTAATAAGGCTCTTGAGACGTTCCTCCGTTGTTTCATTCAAGGTAAACCAAGGCAATGGGCTAAATGGTTAGCATGGGCTGAATTTTGTTACAACACCGCGCCCCACTCTTCTCTCGGTATGTCCCCATTTCAAGCCTTGTATGGCAAGCCTCCTCCTCACCTTGTTCGTTTTGGTCAAGGCAGCACTGTGGTTGATAGTGTCGAACATCTCCTTCAAGAACGTGACGCTATGTTAGATGAAATTCACTTCGCTTTGGTCAAGGCCCAGCAGAATATGCTCCACCATGCTAATGCTAAGCGTCGTGATGTAGTGTTCTCCGAAGGTGACTCAGTTTTTCTGAAACTTCAGCCTTATCGCCAACAATCACTCGCTCGTCGGCCCAATGAAAAGTTGGCACCTCGTTATTATGGTCCCTATAAGATAACCCAACGGATTGGCAAGGTTGCTTATCGTTTGGCACTTCCCTCTCATAGTCTTATCCACCCGGTCTTTCATGTCTCTCAGCTCAAACCGGCGGTGGGCATTCCTGATTCTGTTGACATTCCTCCACACATTTCTGCTGATTTGGTTTCTGTCACCATTCCTGAGGATATTCTGGCTGTTCGACACCCTAGCCCTTCTGTATGGGAAGTATTGGTCCAGTGGCAAGGTCTCCCTCCTTCTGAGGCCACTTGGGAAAATTACCATCAGCTGCTTACTGCTTTTCCTAACTCTCACCTTGAGGACAAGGTGCAGCTCGTGGCCGGGGGTAATGTCATACCTACACAACGTAACAAGCCTCTCAAGGTGTATCAAAGGCGTAAAATTAAGGGGAATGAATGATGAGTTGGCATGTAATTAACAGAATTCTGTTATTAGGGGGGAATAGGTGTATTATTCTAGAAGGAATCTTATAACTAATCCTTATGGGCAGCAGGTTGTTAGGCCTTAATAGCTCTATAAATACACTTATGTAATAATGGATTGTATGCATGAAATACTAATACACTCTCCTCCTTCTCTAATTCTTCTCTACTGTATTCTGTCCCTCCCTCTCTTCTCTTCTTTCCCTATATTCTGTTCTTCTCTTATCCCTAACCTCTTTTCTTTTCTGTTTCTCATCTATTTCTGTGAGTGCAGGGCTCGATTCCTGACACATACCCTTATACAACCCTTTATACATGCTTATCCAACCCATTTATTTTTAGTTTTGGAGAGCCCTTTTACAACCTAGACAATTTATAGCCTAACCATTTTAACCCTTAAAATAGGCCCCATCCCATAGCAAAGGTTAGAGAGGTAGAAAGGAGATTACTTTGCTAATTTCTTATGCCGTTATGCACATTATTTTTTGTTGCCTTGTACATTTTTCCCACTCCTTACAGTTATATCCTTTGAAGTTGAAGTTGTGACCACTTTAATATCACGGGCAAGGTTATTAGGATCGGGATTCTACGTAGGATCGTTGAGGGGGTAGGATCGAAATCGGTAGAATCGGATCGTAAGATCGTGTGATCCTACAAATATGCATCAATGTGCTTTTAATTACTAATTTTCATTTATATTTGTTATTTTTTTATGTTTTAAGGTGTCAGTAAAAACTTATTTGGCTTAATCTATTAAGTTTTGAACAAAACAAACTTTTAATAATTATTTTTAAACCGAAAATTAAGAAAAACTTGAATTTTATAAAGGTATTCATATAATTATTGTAATTATATAATTATAGGTACGTAAAATCAGTATTATATGAAAAAATTTTACAATTGAAATGACCCATGGTCCCATGTAGGATCGGATCGTAAAATCGTAGGATCGTGGAATCGTGTTATGATCCTATCACCTAAATTTTTTAGCTAAGTAGTATCGCACGATTCTACTAGATTAAGATCCGACCTACGATCCGGATCGGTCGCCCATTTTTGGATCGTAAGACTGTAGAATCGTAGATCAGAATCGGGATTCTGATAACTATGATCACAGGTATTGTTTGAACATTTTCTCTCATAGTTCATTAATTTGCATGCCACAATCATACGTTGTGCTTCAAAAATAGAACATTATTTTTTTCACTTTTCTTGTAGCTCATTTTTTTTGCGTTAGTTTATAGAAATTGTTCTATGAAATACACATTTATGGTGAGGCGCACAATTTTGAATTGCGGGCTTTGTTAACCTTTTGGCTTTTGTGCCTTATGTCTACGCATATGCTCAAGAGATGTAAGATGTACTACATGCTCCTTGTGCCCTTTACTTTTTTGCGTTACCTCTATGCCACTATAAGTGGCTCCCATAAGGGCAGGATAGTGTGGTCGGTATGCAACTTTACCAAGCCTATGTTAGAGATGTTTCTTAATGACCCTCAATTGCGAACACATGTGCACCTTTAAAGTTCTTATCGTGAAAAGTGTACATGATTTAATAACCAATTATAATGTATCAACATATTGTGAAGTGTACATGATTTAATAAGTAAATTTACAGTTATTAGAGGATACACCCATGCATCACCTAGTGTCAGAGATACTTTTTCTATACTTGAACATATAGAATAAAAATTCCACTTGTTTGAGAGTTTCCGCAACGTTGAATCTCATTATATAACAACGAATGACTTTTTACGGTTAAAACACCGCGTTGACCGTTATGTAACATATAATGGTTGTTATTTCACAGTTTCAAGGATATGTTATCGTTACAACCAATGTTGTTAAAATCGCAATCTGAATCGTATGCTTTTACGGTTCCATTTGCACCTATCAAGTTGAATTTACAGTTATTAGAGGATACACCCATGCATCACCTAGTGTACGAAGATACTTTTTCTCTACTTGAAGATATAGAATAAAAATTCCACTTGTTTGAGAGTTTCCGCAACGTTGAATCTCATTATATAACAACGGATGACTTTTTACGGTTAAAACACCGCGTTGACCGTTATGTAACATATAATGGTTGTTATTTCACAGTTTCAAGGATATGTTATCGTTACAACCAATGTTGTTAAAATCGCAATTCGAATCGTATGCTTTTACGGTTCCATTTGCACCTATCAAGTTGAATCAGGGTTAAAATCGTTCCTGGGTAAAATCTCTAGTAAAATCGTTACAATCGGTTAAAATGGGTTAAATCGTAGATACATATAATCTTACCTATTTTACAAAAATGGGCATTTCAATATAATATAGTATAGTTGCTGACAATTCTTATATAGTATAGGCCATACGACAATTCTTGACTTGTTTGATATTATTTAATTTGAAGAAACATCTTTTCACATCTGCTTTTCACCTTTCTTTGTCATTTTCTAAAATTATTCTCATCAGTTTTTTCTTCTTCATCTCTACTCTAAACCTCAAATTCATTCATCCCCAACCCTACTTGTATGTTATTATTGTAATGAGACACTTGATCTGAGTAGGAGGCAGTATATCTTATGGCACTAGATGTTCATGTACTTTGCCTTAACGTTTAGAGTTAACAATTTCTCGTTGTACTTATTTAAGTGCAATATAATACATTTTTTGCAATACAAGTGCATAATTTATATCTTATGATCGATGCCTTTTTGTTGCCTTTTACATTTTTCCTGCTACTTACCAACTATCTCCTTTGATAATTGCAACAATTATATTTTATGTTGATGCCGGAAAAATTCACTCTCTCTCATTGTCTATTATTTTGTGTGGCATAATCAAATTTTATTAAAAATACAAAGAAGTCTTGATTTCACTTGTCTCCACTGTTTTATGTAATATCTTTATTTTGGCCCAACAGAATTGGTTTTTATGTGGTGGTATTTTCTCTATAAATACTCTTAATCACTTGTGTACCATTTGTAACATAGGTGGAGGATAAATATAAAGAAGGCTCTTTCTCAAGTTGAGAAAACTACATCTGATTGCTTAAACAATAATCAGGAGAATGAAAAGGAAGAAAAAGAAGATGGGGATGGGGATGAGGATGAGGATGATAGTGAGAAACTCCTTGATGAAATGGAGGACCTGAAGCGTGATGTGGAGAGAAAGAAGAAACGTGAAAAGAAACTTCTTGCAAAGAGACGGGCTAAGGTATAATTTTTTGAATTTTCCTCCAAATACAAATGTTATTACTTTTTGGCTTCCACTTAGTAACATTATTAGTTGTGGACCTCATGATTGACGAAGAAAATTACACTTATGTGACCATGGTTCAAATAGAGACCACTATTGGTAAAGACCTTTAGTGAAGGATTTTGGATTTGCATGTTCAATAGGTTGTGTGACAGGTTTTTTGTATTTTTGGTAGTGTGGTGTTTGTATGCAGTTGATATTTCAATTAAACTATGTTGTAGTATGTCACACTACAAGATCATCTAAGGGACACACTCTCTATAGACCCAGGTCCAAGGCCTTTAATAACTTAAGAGAAGTGGAATACAGCCATTGTAATGGGAAAGGAACAGTGTCTTTTAGGAATAGTGTCTTTATATATTCATGTACAGTACTGTTGAGGCATTAAATGAAATAGAAGAGTGGAGCCGGCAGTAGCTCGAAACTGCATTCCCTTTATTTTCCCAAAGTCTTGAATCTTGATTACAGACAAACTAATAGGTTCATAACATAGTATTAAGCGCTCTTCAGTGAAACAATGGTTTTGACTTTTGAGTAGTTTGCGTTGTAGACTATTTTATTAATTCTATTGTTCTATAGTAAGTAACAAATCTTATTTCAGGTAGAATTATTTGTAGCTTAAGTTCAATCACTTGAATTGAAATATGGTCATAAGTGCGGTGAAGTTTTACGTTTTCAAGGGTTTCATAGTTATGCTAGTACTCCTTCCATATTCCTAATCATAGTTCTTATTTTATTTGTAACAATTTTATAATTGGTATGTTCCCCACTAGTTCACCTTGATCCACCTTCTGCCTTTACCAATGACAAAATTGCTTCCCACTTCAATTATAGCCATCACGAGAATACCCATTTACAACCAAGTTTGCAGCCATCACATTGTGAACTGAAGGTTTATAAAAGATTTATTTGACATTTAAATCTTATTATGTATCGATTACAACTATTAAATCCTAATGAGTACCAAGTACCAACTCATAATGGATCTTGTTAATAAAAGAATTTTCCACTATACGAAAAGAAGTTTTTTTGTTAATGATCTTATATTACATGGTATGATCTTGTCTGATGGTCTGGTTGTTGCTTTGTCCAGGATAAAGCACGGAAGGCTACAGGAATGCAAATAGATGCTATGCAGGATGGTTATGTTGACAATGAATTGTTTTCTCTTGCTTCTATTAAGGTTTGTTATCATAAGTTGCTATTCTGGGAAGTTCAAGTATCATTGTGACATTTTTTTATGTGAATTCTTTGCTAATTTTCTATTAAGGGTTTCTCATTTGCACCCTTTCCTCTATTAGTAATGGTCTCTACAATTCTATCTTAATCACATCCACAAATTCAAATTTCTTAATCTCTTCCACTTATTTCATTACCCTACTTGTTATGTCTTATTCACCATCTAGTAATTAATTCTTACACCTCTGTAAAAGAGGTGCAGATCAAATGGGATGGACGAAGTTAAGTTTTGTACCTGCGTGATTTTTTGAATCTTTAGTCTTCTTTGTGCTATTGTCTCTCTCTCTCTCTCTCTGTCTCTCTCTCTCCCTCTCCCTCTCCCTCTCCCTCTCCCTCTCCCTCTCTCTCTCCTTGTTTTTTCTTATGCCTGGCGTGTTGAGGTCATAATTGGATTGGTTTAATGGGTAAGCAGTAAGATGTTATTACAGGCAGTTGACTATGGAATTTGGGCATTTCATTGGGTTCATGGAGAAACCTATCGACTAATTTGGTTTATCAAACTTTTATGCATTTCATTATTCCATTCTTTATTATCCTTCTTTACCTTTAGAGCTTTTGAAGGTTTTGTTGACCTAATTGTGAGGTTAATGGGAAGCCTAAACTTTATTATTAAGACAGCAGCACTGAACAATGTGTTTTCGCCAATGCCATGCTCCCATCTAGGATGAGGTTTGAGAGGGTTGGATGTATTCAACCTTACCCTTGTTAGTGATGACACTATCAAATAGATTGTTTCCGATTGGCCCTTGTATGCTCATCTATTACTTTAAATTTGAATTGATTTTAATATTTCCAGGGAAAGGGGGACCTAGAAACAGTTGATGCCACAGAAGATGTTGAGGTTGGCGAATTGGTCGGTAGTGATGATGATGCAGACAATGAGGCGGACAATGACAGTGATGAAGATGATTTAGATTCTGATGAAGAACGTACAAGGTTTTTTTTTCTCGTGTAAAACTATTTTCTGAATGAATCTATGTATCACGAAATCTATTTATGGTTTGTAGATAGTATTCAAGCTTTATCTTTTTACAGGTATGATGAACAGGTTGAGAAGACTATTGACGAAACTTATGAACGTTATATTGCCAAGACAAGTGGAAGTACAAAGCAGAGGAAGCGTGCTAAGGAAGTCTACTCTGATGTGCTCTTGGAAGTAAGAACTAAGAATGCTTGCTTCTTTGTATCATTGCTTAACTTGTCATTTGTAAAGTTATGGATATGGGCACCTTGATAGAAATTGCAGTGGTATCACAATTATAAAGTAGGATGTGCTATAACTGAGCATCTGTTGTGTTTTTTGTTCTTGCTTTGGTTATTACAGTATTTTTTTTGGATGAGGGTAGTATTTACCAAGTATAGAGTGAATAGGCAAATGAGAAAAAGTTAGTTTTGTAACTCCTGGGAGAGAAAAAGCTTCCCAAAGCTTGTTGCTATTTACAGTTCCCATCTTCCTGCACTACAAATCTTGTCTTCACCTTATACCAAAAAGATGGTGATCCTGGTTCATCACATAGACTATCCTGATGTAACAATTTCTATACTCTTGTTTGTGCAGGGTAACGGCGAGGATGATATTGACATGAATGAACCGGAAGATGATTCAGACAGAGACCAGGGTGATGAGGAAGCTAATCCTCTTGTTGTTCCGATAGACAAGGATAGAGAACTTACCCAAGAGGAAATCAAGCAGATGTGGTTCAGCCATGATATTTTCAACGAAGATATAGACAAGGGAGACATTGGCAAGGACAATAGTGATGATGAAATGCAGATTGATGTACGCCGACAGAAACTCTCTCTCCCAAAGTCGAACAAAGCTAAAGAAGTCTCAAATTCACACGCTTTGGGCCCACAAACTACTCAAAACAGGTCGAATAAGACTGAAGATGATTTGGAGGTTGTGCCTGCTCCTGTTACAGATTCAAGTGACAGCTCTTCTGATGACGATTCTGAGGGATATGATACTGACACCAAGTGTGAAGTATTAGCTCTTGCGAAGAAAATGCTCAAGAAGAGAAAAAGAGAAGAGTTATTAGATGACGGTTACAACAAACGTACATTTGATGATCAGCACTTGTTACCCATGTGGTTTGTTGAAGACGAGAGAAGGCATAACCACCCATTAAAACCGGTCACAAAAGAAGAGATAGCGGCAGAAAGAGCCCGATTCAAAGAGATCAATGCACGTCCTGCGAAGAAGGTTGCGGAAGCTAAAGCCAGAAAGAAGAGGGTCGCAATGAGGAACCTCGAGAAGATAAGAAAGAAGGCTAACACAATTGTCGAGCAGAATGATATCAATGATCGTTCTAAGAGACGTATGATTGATCAACTGTACAAGAAAGCAGCAACACCCAGGAAACCTAAGAAGGAATTAGTTGTTGCTAAAAAAGGAGTCCACGTTAAGGCCGGGAAAGGTAAAGTACTCGTCGATAGGAGAATGAAGAAGGATGCAAGACAGCAAGGGATGAAGAAAAAGCAAGGTAAGAAGGGCAAAGGAAAGGATTCTGCAAAACGGTCGGGTAAGAAGGGAAATAAGGGTAAAGTGTAAGCTTATGGGCTTTTTGCTAAAAAACTGTTTTGTAGCTTTTGTCAGTTTTGACTTAACTAAATTATTGAATGTAAAATTTAGATATTACTCCAAATTTTGCTTATTCGTTTCTGTACTTCTATGCTTGAATGTTAAATGTTCGTAAGAGCTGTATTTGAATGTTTTTACTTATTTGTTTCTCTTCCTCTGTTTTGCTCTTTACTCAATTAAGTGATCGATTTAAACCTTAAAATGATCAATTATATATGTAGATAAGTCATAACTTCAAAGAAAATTCATTAAAAAATTTCAATTTTGACTTAAAAAGTAATCAATTTTGACATTAATGTAATTAATTTCTACTTTACATGTTTATAATCTTAATTGTACCAATTATTTTAAATTCTTCAATTTCAACGTTAACGTTATTATCAATTCAGACCTTAAAGTGATTAATTATATATACATAATGATCAATAATAACTTATAAAGAAATCAATTTTGACTTTAATGGTGTCAAATGTAATTATTGATTGCGTATTGAAAAGAAAAATTAAATTGGATCGATTGTGGTATTGATCAATTCTGGTTTAAGTACCTCATAAATGGAAACTACGGGTTGTCTTTATAGTAAAAGACTTGTTGATGGAATGAGAAAGCTTAGAATTGCAAAAAGTCTCATTTGCCCTCTACGACGGCCGTTAAAATGATAACTATTACTACTTTTTTCTTTTAATTTATTTGCATGTTAAATTCAAATAATAATTTTTGTGAAAAACGATTTCTTTAAGACATATCTCTCACTAATCCAGCTCATTATTTTGACATTAATAAACAACTCGAACTTCTTCTGCACACTAAATTACAATTTCTCCATTTATTATGAAATAACTTCCTCTGATATCTCTAAATTGAAAAACTACAAAGAAATGAAATATTTAAGTCTTATACTCCTATTTGATAATTTGAAATTATCTAAAAAACAATTCAATAAAAATGAAAATACATGTACATTAATTTGATGATCAAATCCGACAATAAATATAGGATTGTTAAAGATGATAATAATACAATTGACATAATGTCTAATTTTACATAACAAAAAACCCTACTGGTGAATGATAAGTAGAGATGGTCACGGGTCTTGGACCCTAAGAGTCTAGACCCGACCCGACCCTAATTTTGAGGGTATGGGTCCACCTTTTATTAGACCCTATAGATTTGGGTCGAATCAGGGTCCATGACCTTAGGGTTCGGGTCCGGGTCTTCACATCTGAGACCCAAATTCGACCCAGATTCGACCCATGGAAACATTTACTTGTTTTTTTTTTTTTTTTTAAAATTATATATTAGGCATTATGTGTATTTAATTGCTTGATTTGAATTTTATTATATTTTTTAGCATTGCATTATATTAAACTTTATCGGTTCATGTAATTTAAAATTCGGTTGTTGATTTAATACTTTAAAAATTATAGACTTGATAAATATTTCGTTATAAGAACTTGAATGTTGAAAAACTTTATATGTTTCGCTCAATTAGTATAAAGTATTAGAGGATCCTCGTTAGTCGAAAATGTTTAAATGATTTTATGCAAATGGTCGAAAATTGCACTTCATAATATATTTTTTAAAAATATTTTGGAAAAAAAATTAAATTTTGTTGGACCCAGATCCAAATCCTAGACCCGCAAGACCCTAAGTGTCTGGGTCCGGGTCCAAAATTTTTAGACCCTATGAATCTGAATCCGGGTCTGTGTCCAATAAAAAATTTAGGGTCTGGATCAGGATCTCGCTGACCGAACCCAAATCCGACCCATGCCCATCCCTAATGATAAGTTTTATTCGCCAATAAAAAAAACATTACTTGATAGAACCCTAGCTAGTAGCTACTAACTACCATAAAACTCTACTGCACATACCTAAAAATCCCCTACCACATTTATCCTAAACACCTGTTTCATAATTCTCAAACACCTACTTCTCATACCATAATGCGTACTTTAGATTTTAAAACTCCCACTTCACATATTAAAATATATACTTTACGTATTATAAACACCTGCTTCTCATATCATAAACACCTACTTCTTATACCAGAACCGCTTACTTTGAATATTAAAAATCCTACTCCACATATTAAAAGTTTCTACTTCACAAATCCTAAACAACTACTTCATATAGCAAAAACATATAGTTTATAAATATATAAAGTACTAAAAACCTCTAATTCACATATGATAGACACCTACTACACATACGGAAAATTCGTACAGTATATCATAAGCGGTATTTTATCAGTGGAAGTAGGTATTTTAATCATTAATAATAGTTATTTTTACCAGTAGAAGTAAACCATATGCTTTTTGTGTTACGTAAATTTCAATAAATACGTAACTCATGTTATTTACAATATTTGTGAATCCAAATGAATAATATATCAAAATATAGCTTTACCTAAAGAATCATTCAATTATTTTCAAAAAAGAAGAATCATTCAATTTATTATGTTTTTGAAAATAATAAAAGATTACGAAATTCAATTCATAGTTCGTATACATATGATAAGATCACCAAATCACGTCATTAATAAATAAATAATTTTTACATAAATATTTAACCATTGCGTAATCATTATGATTAAACATACATCTACTTATATTCTTTTGCATTAATGATAAAATACTATCATTGTTATTGATAATAAAAAATATTACTCCCTCTGTTCCTTTTTGTTTTTCCACCTTACTAAAACGGGGAGTTCCATAAATTTTTCCTCTTTAGAATACTTTCCATTTTTAGAAAGTTTTTATCCCACTTTTACACCTTAAAACCCTAGTTTTCTTACTTCACACTACTATTTAATTATTTTCTCTCTCATACTTTCAATACAATCATTACATTACACTATTATTTAATTATTTTTTCTCTAATACAATCATTATTTCCCACTACTATATAATTAAAATAATACCCACTACCACCAAAGATTCCATTTTTCTTAATTTTAGTGAAAAACCCAAATAGAAACATCAAAAAGGAACGGAGAGAGTACAATATTTGTATGCTATATTTCCATCCTCCTTACTAATCATTTTACTTTAATTTAAGATATTTGCACTATTGCATAATCAAAAATATTCATAAGATCAAAATATATATCATGACAAATACAATATTTTCTTATGCATGGTGAAGAGGTTAGGACATAAATTTGATTTACTTTGATTCAAGATATTTGCACTATTGCATAATCAAAAATATTCAAAAGATCAAAATACATATATCAAGATAAATACAGTATTTTCTTATGCATGGTGAAGAGGTTAATTAGGACATTAATTAATTTGATATATATATAAATAAATGTTGTATATACATTATGGGTTAAAGTTTAAATGTCAAATACTACCTAAATAACTAAGAGCTATTTTTCTGAGAGACCGTCTTTATGAGAGACGTCTTTCAGACCCAGTTCATTATATCTTAATGTCTATTTTTACTCTATATTTTCTTTATAGGCCGACCTAATTAGAGTTGGTCTTTCAAAGAGACCGCCCCTCACAAGAATTTGTGAATAACTAAACATAATTATAATAAATACATCAATCATATTAAAATAACAACTATATAGCAAAAATGGTCAAAAGTGAATCAATTTTTGCTTGACATGTTCAAAATAAATTCAATTACTTTTTTTTTAATTAAACCCACATATTGGTATAATTACTAAAAAAAACTAAACTATTATTTATTCCTAATTACTTAACTTACAATAAAAATAAGGTTATAAATTATAAAATAATCATTTTCAACCGATCAAAAAAGTATGGTACATTATTGACAATTTCCTTTTATTATACATGATTGTTAAAAGAGTTAATTATGAGAGCAACTGTTTCTTCTTCTGCTGCTGCTTCTGATGATAAACCCAATTGTATCTCTTTATTAATATAAACAGTCTGATTATTATTATTATTATTATTATTATTATTATTATTATTATTATTATTATTATTATTATTATTATTATTATTATTATTATTATTATTATTATTATTATTATTATTAATAATGGGTAATTTAATCTTTTTGAGTTTTTCAATTGAAGATGATGAAATTGGTAACAATTGATGATTATTTTGTGCACAAAAAGATGTGGAGGATTTTGTCAAATTTACTGCTCTTTCTGCTTCACTAATCCAATCTGTTGTACACAGAACATAAATCATTAGCACTGCACAACAGCATTGGGCCGCCAGTAACCCGACCCACAGCCCAACAAAACCCATCTTCATTACAAACCCGAAAAAGATCGCAACCGGCATTCCAACCAAATAAAATGACCCCAAATTGATGTTTGCTCCGATTGTAGGCCGTGCGCACCCTCTAAGAACGCCGCAACCTGTTGTTTGCGGACAGTTCCCGAGCTCGCACAGGCCTACAATCGGCAATGCTAGTGAAGTAAGATGAAGGATTTCCTTATCATTAGTGAAAAATCTAGCCCATTGATTTCTCATTAATGTGGTTAAAATCATTGCACTAACACCAAGCATAGCTGATATGCCTAATGATATGATCATTGCCACACGGGCCTTTCTAGGCCCGTGTGCACCTAGCTCGTTCCCTACACGGGTCGAGACTCCAAGGCTTAACGACGAGGGGAATACATAGATTAATGAAGTTGCTTGAATGAGTATACCCATTGAACCGATTGTCGCTTTCGGGTTGGGTAATAGCCCACAAAGCATGATCATAAACTCGTACCACCACCATTCGAGGCAGACCGAAACACAAGTAGGCACGGCTAGTGCAAGAAGTGAAGACCACCCTTTAAGACAATCCATACTTGGGACAACCCATGAATCTTTATAAACTTGGGAAAAGTATATAAAACAAAAAAGTAAGATACAAAGATTTAGATTAGTCCAAGTCATGGCTATTGCAACCCCTGAAATTCCCATTTTAAGATGAACAACTAGGAGAAAATTTAATGGAATATGAATAAAAACAGAGATTAATGTACAATAAGTTAAGGGTAATGTGACATTTTGTGTCCTTAAATAGATTCTTAAAGGGTGAAGAAGAGAAAGAAAGAAAAGATCAGGAATTGAGAAAAGAATGAAATTATGAGCAATAGAAGAGATTTGTTGATCTTGACCAAACAAAAGGAGAATATTTTTCATATTAACCCACAAAAATGAGATGGGTATAGAAGTAGATATAAGGAGGAGGATTGTTTTTTGTAGAGTTAAACCCAAAAGTTTCATTTGTTTTGCACCATAAGCTTGGCCACAAATGGGTTCCATACCCATGGCTAGTCCTGATAGGATGGAGTAGCCGGTAATGTTGGCGAATCCGATGGAGAGTGAGCCTCCGGCTAACTCGAGCTGGCCGAGGTAGCCGAGGAAGAGCATAGAGATCATGGCTCTTGAATAGAGAAGTAGTCCTGTTAGTGTTGTTGGCCCTGATATCTTCCCGATTGCTATCATCTCTTGAATGGCCTAACAAAACATATTCAATTAGAATGTGTTAGAAAATAAATAAAGTTTTGTTGTAAAGCTAATTCAATCATCACTTTACACTATAAATCATTCCCATTACCACCAATTAGTACCACTAACCAAACGGGCCGTAAAAGTATCATATTTGAGTTGGTTTTTAATAGAGTGTATAATATATCATCATTCTTCAATTATCAAGCATCAATTTAATCTTTTCGTTGAATTAGACTGATATCCACCCCTCATTTCAAGGTGTGAATGATTTGTTGTGTAAATTTGCATGATGAAGTATATATCATGTCAATGAAAGTCTGATCATAAAATAGCTTTTTCTTCACAATTTTTATTATCACCTAATACCACATTTTCAAACGTAATGAATTGGAATAAATTTTGTGAATAAAATGAAATTGTTGAAAGAGAAAAAGTATGATCATTAAACTTGTCAAGCTCCACTATTTAAAACCAATTATCAAACAATCGTTAGCAGTATGTATAAAAAGATGATGTGTTGCGTCTACACTTTAAACCCAAAAACTCTCATATAAGCAGATATGATATAATATATAACATATATCGAAAAATCAAAACATCAACATAAAATTTTGATTGAGACTCAATCTACTTTACATACTTTTATTTTAGTATAATTTGGAAAGTATTTTGCCTACCTCGGAAAAAGTTGGCCATTTATAAAGTTGTCGATGATCATCAATAGAATTTAGATGTGTTTTAGTGGGAGAAAAAAGAGTAATGGAAGGGGATGATGACTTAGGAAGATTGGGCATGTTAATTGTTATAATATTTGGGAAGAGAAGGTAGGAATAACTTGTTACCAAACTTGGGAGTTTTTTTTTTGTCTTTCTGTTAGGATGCAATTAAATTGGTCAAGGACATGGGAGTATGGTGTGTGTATATATATACACGTGTGACATACATTACACGTCTCTTGAGAGACAGTCTGTTTGAGATACGCCTCTCAAGCTCAGTCCATATTTTTTTTATGGGCCGCACAATTAGAGTTGGTCTCTCAAAGAGACCGTCTCTCACAAGAATTTGTGTACATTTATACTCTTGTTGTGAAGGCCTATAATTTCAATTCCCTTTTGTCTACGTGTCAACTTGCTGATTAAATGGAGGTAAGTTCTTCAAATGAAGAGTCAACTGTTTCATTAAAATAAAGTCTAAAATAAATTTGGTTTATAATAATTTATTGTGAATCTTTCGTGTGTCATTTTTCTCTTAAGCGTCTCTTGTGTACCTTTCCAAATATTTCAGATTCTCCTATTCTTTGTTTTAAAAATATTTTCTACATCATTATCATATTAAATATATATCACTCATCAAGTGTAAAAATATCTTTATTTTCTAAAACATAATTCTCTACTAATAAAGATATATAGTATATATGTTTCACAATAAAAAAAACTCATTTGTTGATGTGAGGTATGGTGAAAAGGAAAAATAAAAAGTAAAATTGATGATATATAAAATAAAGAGTGTGAAAATAAAATGTTTATTGTTTCCCAATCTAGCCAAAACCTTCTATTTTTCTATCTTGTAGAAGACAAAATTTAAATGTGCCAATGAGATAAAAAGAGATATTATATTTTGTGTGGAAATTGACCTTGTAGGAAAGAGATTTGAAATGAAGGAATGATGTTATTAAAAGATTATATGGGTGTTTAGTATGTGGAGTGAAAGTATAGAACGAAAAGCGAGCTATTAAAAACGGGTATAATTAGTGTTAAGGGTTATTCTTATAAATTGTTTGTATAATTAATTAGTGTAGGGGTTTGATTCCCCTTGGTTTTGGCCTTAATTTTCACTTTGTGCAGAACGAGTGGCTTTTTGGCTATGAGCTTTGAAAGAATGTCAGTCATTATGGTGAAAAATCTTAAAGAGAAGTTTCGACTAGAAAAGAATAAGGGGACTTCTTTCTAGCGCCAAATTATTTTGTCAAGGGCTGGACGTAATTAATTTGCACTAAGTATGTTGTTACTTGTTAGTTTTATGGTTTGTCTCAAGAGAGATTGCTGGTTGAACGACTTATTTTGCTATGAAACCCATCTTGCAATAAGACCACCTTGATGACTTTGTCAACATAACCAGCAACGATTAGGAGGGTCCAATGATGTTCTTTATAGAGACCTTCACCGGCCAACACCTAAGTCAGTTTAAAACAGAGATGAGTACTTCATAAACCCTATTTCAAATGAAAAATGACTCTTAGTTAGCTTAGAAGAACTATACTAGGGGTTAGTTTATGGTGTGAGGCTTAAGTAATTTCTCTTGTCTCAGAATAGTTCACGAAATCATTGTGTGCAAAGTTGATTGAATGCAATAACTATTGTTTATTCCTAGTAAATGTAAATAAGAAGTAAGCTTATTTCAACAATAGAATTAGTTAGAATTTCAATTCGTTGTGAGTGGTGAATGAGTGGGTATCTATATCTCATCATTTGACTTGAAGTCCAAAGGTATACCTCATGAGATGTCTCATTTGTCCTTGAGCTATCACCATTATCAATTTTGAAGCACGTTTCCTTCTATGGAGTCGGCAACAACCCTTTACGTGGCCGTCTTTTGTTGGCTGCGCGGAGGAACATGAAATAGAAAGAATAAATTTTCTCATTTTAGAAGAGACCTCTCCTTATTCTCAACAAAAGTGTTTCTCGGTTTAATCATTGAGGTAGATGAGGTATTGTATCTGCAATGTTTTCCTACAACTCTCGCTTAATGTTTTGCCTTTGAGAGATTCAAAGGATATCTTTTCAGTTTATATGTGAGGGATATGGTCCTGTTTCAGGAATCCAAATACAAACACATACACTTATGTAAGCAATTTAGTTAACCCTGATTCAAATTAAAGAATAAGTAATGTATTAGGTTAATTAAAATCGTTACTCAGTCTCTAAAATCCATAATAAAGACCCTTAAGTCTCATAAATTTCTTTGATAAAAAATTGTAATAAAACATCTCAATTCTAGATGGTTTGCATTCAAAAATTCCATTTCGAGTTATTTTTTTTAATTCCAATATTTTAACCACATTTGCTTTTAAAGAAAAAATGACCGCGAGACAATCTTCATAAATATATATATATATATATATATATATATATATATATATATATATATATATATATATATATATATATATATATATATATATATATATATATATATATATATATATATATATATATATATATATATATATATATATATATATATATATATATATATATATATATATATATATATATATATATATATATATATATATATATAATATATATATATATAAAAAAAGTTAGAGAGAGAATGGCTGGTGTATGGATGGGCCGATAGCTGTCCTATACCACCAAGCTCCACCGTTTTCACCGCCTAACCACCATGAGAGGAGGTCGTGCATCCCGAGGCAGAGGTAGAGGGAGAGGGGAGGAATTGAGAGATCTTCAAACCATTACCAGGAGTGCCAAAGAAAAAGAAAAAGAAGAAATTAGGGCAGGGGAACTTTCGGACTGTGAGAACGAAAACCCACCGCTTCTAACACCTGATAGTATGCCAGAAGATGGGCAGCCATTAGAAAACAATTCCACACTACCAGGTATAGTGGAGGATAGCTGTATTAGAGAAGAATTGGGCGAAGTGAAGAGGCAATTGCAACAAATTCAAGCGGCAATTCAACAGAGCAATCCGGTTTCGAAAGACAGTACCAACATTTCTGGGCAGCAGCTTCAAATTGATACAGTTGAGGACTTCCCTCCTCTCAATAACGCACAAAAGGAGAAACCCACTAAGATATCGACTCCACAGATATCCTGGAAAGACAGAATTTCGAAGCCAAGTCCCCCCGTAGGTATGCCTCTTAAATTTGTCCCACCTATGATTGAAAATGGAACCCAAATTGTTCAAATTGATGCAAATGATGTTGTTGATTTGGTTAAATTGTGGGAACGAGCTGTGGTTGTATATGTTGTAGGTGGTAATGTGTCATTAGATATTCTTAAGGGATTTATCCGTAAGCATTGGCAATGTGTTAGTATGCCCGTTATCCACCACCATGAGGAGGGATACTATGTCCTTCGTTTCAATACAGATGAGGAATGTGAGAATGTCATCAAGGGTGGACCTTATTTTTTGAATCGTGCTCCCATGGTAGTGAAGAAATGGAATAGAAACTTTGATTTTAAAGAGGAAATAATGAGAGTTATACCTGTGTGGGTTAGGTTGCCTAACTTACCTCTTCATTGTTGGGGAGAAGAATCCTTGAGTAGAATAGTTAGCGCTGTTGGGGTGCCGGTGTATGCAGATGAATGTACGTCCAAACAACTTAAAGTCTCTTATGCTAGAGTACTAGTAGAGGTGGATATCACCCAAGAATTCATAAAGGAGGTTAAAGTTCGAGATACTGTGGGACGTGAATTTGTGCAGAAAGTCATTCCTGAGTGGAAACCATTCTTTTGCCGTAAATGTAACTCTATGGGGCATGATTGTCATGGCCCTCAAAGAGAGCAACCGGGAGCTAAGAAACGAATTGTGGAGGGGAAGGAAGTGATTGATAAGCAAATGTGGATGCCCACTGAGATAGCTAAGGTCCTGCAGGGGGTCAACAATTTATCTCAACTTAGGCAAAAGCTCTTACTGCCAGAATCTGTTCTTGATCCCATCCACACAGCAGCGAACAACCACACCAGCAGTGATTTGAGTGTAGACAGCAGCTATAGACCGTCTGAACAGTCCCTTAGTGACCCTGCTGTGCAGCCTGCGGATCAGCACGAAGGTACTCTTAATGCACGAGCTGTGCAGGTCGTTGACGATGCTGATGGGTGGACCCCGGTACCATCTACTAAAATTGCTAGAAGAGGCTTGCAAAAACAGTCCAGCAGCTATATGAACTTGGGGGTGCAGCAGCTTGAGAATCCGATAACAGTTAGCCTTGGGGATCAAACTCATCATGAAGCGGGCAACAAAAGTGGAGAAATGAAGGATCAAATTAGGGACGGGAACCCTCAAAGTCCCTCCCCGCAATGATTATATCCGCTTGGAATATTAGGGGCATGAATAGCCCCCACAAAATCAAGGAAGTGAAAGTTTTCCTTGATAAAAAGAACATAAGTGTGATTGGCTTAGTGGAAACGAAAATTAAAGCACACAATGTGAAGAAAGTCCAAAGAAAGTTCGGCACCAAGTGGAGTTGGGTTAATAATTACTCTCATCATGATAAGGGTAGGATTTGGGTGGGATGGAGAAATGATAGATGCAAGTTGGTCCAATGTGATACTCATCTTCAATACATGGGAACCAAAATTACCCCCCTTAACACCGATAGTAGTTTTCATGTGGTCTTTGTTTATGGGCTTCACAATGTCAGAGATAGACGGGAGCTATGGGTTGATCTAGAGCAACTTGCCTACAACTCGCCAACCTTATACATAGGGGACTTCAATGCTATTTACAAAGTGGAGCATAGGAAGAATGGGTCGCAAGTGTCCAGCTATGAGATCTATGATATGCATCAATGGCTTGATCGCAATGACCTACATCCAATCCCCGAGAGAGGTCATTCTTACTCTTGGACAAATAGAGAGGAGGGAGCTAGCCGCACACTCACAAAGATTGATCATGCCATAGGGAATCTTCAGTGGTTATCTAAATACACCCAGGCCAATGTCCTTTATGATAATCCTCAAACATCGGACCATACCCCGATGATTGTCAACCTTATCGAGCACGAGCAAGAGCAAAAGAAGCCGTTCCGTTTCTTTAACTACCTGTGTGATCATCAGGATTTCCTTACGGTGGTAGACACAGCTTGGAAGGTTCATGTGAAGGGAGAGGGCCTCCAGAGGCTTTGGTATAAAATGAAAAATGTGAAATACAAGTTGAAACAGCTGCACAGTAAAGAATTCGCGGGGATACACAAGAAAATCACTTATTGGGAGACGTCCCTACAGGAAATCCAAACTAGTCTCCAGGATAACCCCACAAATGAAGAGTTGCATCACCAGGAAAAAGAAGCTGCCTCCCTTGTTCGGAAATGGAGGAAAATTGAGGACAAAGCTCTCCATCAGAAAGCCAGGATAAATTGGATAAAGCATGGGGATGATAATACTGCCTTCTTCCACGCGGCTATCAAAGAAAGAATTTCGTCTAACAGTATCCATGAGCTAAAAGATAATCAGGGCAATTGGATCTCTAAAGCCGACGATATTCAAAAAGAGATTCATCAGTTCTACCATAATCTCCAGGGCACAGCTAACCACAACCTTGAAGGGATAGACAGAAGGGTTATGAGAGAGGGCCCCCAAGTGAGCAATGGGAACAGTCAAGAGCTCATAAAAGAGGTTCATGAAGAAGAAATCAAGGAAGCTTTGTTTGGGATGAATGACAATAAAGCTCCAGGAATTGACGGGTTTAATGCATGTTTCTTCAAGAAAACCTGGAATATCATCAAGGATGATTTCATCAGTGCCATCAAAGACTTCTTCAACAGCAACTCCTTGT